>RJWM01011711.1:0-58958 GCA_004363535.1 Dasyprocta punctata | reverse complement strand
TGCTTCCTCTGATAGGAGTTTTTATCCACTACAAAATTCTAAGATGAATTTGTCATGTAAGTTTACACAAAACATAATGAGCAAAACAAACAAACAAACAAACAAAGCCATAATGGGCAAATGTCTCCAGCTATAGTTATGTGGAAAGTCTTAACAATCCTTCAAGCAGTATTTCTTGTATCAATATCTAGTAAAAGGAGGGAGAGTGTCCTTTTGCTTTGTCATTTGTATTGCAATAGTATTGGCATTCGTCTGTGTAACAATGATTAAAACCAGTTGCTCCTACCAGTTGTCAGTTCCTTGAGAACAGGACCAAGCTTCTTTTGCCAACCCTAGAACCCTCCCTAGAGTGGGCAATCCATTTCTGAGCCAGTCACTTTGTGGAGAAGAATAGTTCGGGGCTGTTGTTGGCCAAGGTCACAGACTTTTCCCCAGAAAATGAGGCTTCCACTATGGGGAGGAGTATTCACCACACTCCCCTAAGAATCTTAGAGCTACTAGGAGCAAGTTCTCTGAGCTGGTGGCAGGGAAAGAGATGGTTTCCAGAGAAGCCCCTGCCCTGTGGAGATTTTTGGGGCTGCTGATGACATGACTGGAGAGTCTACTTCAGTGACAAGGAGTCGTAAGTTCTGTTGGCAGTCTGAAGTCAATCAGAATTGCTCCTGCACTCAACTGTGGGCAGAGGTGGAGGGTTACAGGAAGGTCTCAGGGAGGCTCAGTGTCTGGTTAATACTAACAGAGACAAATTCATAGACTAAGGGAGGGTTTATTTATATTCCCCTCTTCATTAATGAGAAGGAGTGAGTTGGAAGCTCTAAAAGTAAAAAGGTTTCACTAGGATCAGCTAAGGTATTAATGTATTTCAGCATTATTTTATCACAAAAAGAGAAGTCATTTGGGCATTCCCAGCACTATTTTTCTGTTGCAGTTCTGTGAGCTCCTGCACGGAATGCTGAGAGTCCTGGCCCAGGACCTTCTCAGGTCGGCAGAAGTTTCAAGAGAATATATTATGTGCCTGTCATTCTGTGACTGCGGTGGCTCCTGCTCATTTGGGTTGAGCCAAAGAAGCAGACACACCAACCACTAACCACATTTGGAGCCCAGTGCTGGGGGAGAAATCTGCAGCCTGATATTGAAGGATTTCGAATGTCATTCTAACGAGTTGCCCTGGATAGTTTTTCTACTCTCTGATACTCCTCTGTAGAAAGTATCATCTGAAAAAAAAAGTGGTGTGTGCAAAGGTTCTGTGGTTCTCTTGGCAATCTAAAAAAAAGTCAGTGTGGTTACACAGTGGGCACCTGTCTACTGGAAACAGGAGAAAGCAGAGTATGGGGGAAGAGGAAGTTGGAGAATTAAGTGGGAACCAGATGCCTCAGGGCTTCATTATTCCTCAATTAAGAAAGTGAGATGTTGTCCTGCGGGTAAACAGGAACAGATAAAGGGTTGGGATGGTGGCAAATTTGGTCAGATTTACATTTTAGATAGGCTATTCTTTTGGTGCTGGGGGGGTATAGCTCTGGGGTAGAGCACATGCTTAATATGTGCAAGGCCCTGGGCTTGATCCCCAGCATTAGACAAAAAGAAAAGGAAAGAAAGAAAGAAAGAAAGAAAAAGAAAGAAAGAAACAAAAGGAAAGAAGGAAAGAAAGAAAGAAAAAGAAAAAAGGAAAGAAAAGAAAGAAAGAAAGAAAGAACTATTCTGCCTGGACAGTGGAGGATGAATTTGGGGAGGTGGGTTAGGAACAGATTATTACAAGGTTATTCACTCAGTCATTCCACCTGTCCTGCTTTTCCACCTACCTGCCTACTCATCTACTGTAAGCATAGGAGGACACATTTTGACATGGGGCATATGAAGGTAAGAAGTTACAGCCCTGCTTTTTCTGGGGCTGCTCTGTTGCAGGCCTTTGGTTTGATCATCTGTAGGGTTAGGGTTAGGCTGTCTTGCTCACTGGTTCTGTGGCCAGAGAGAGCCTTAGCAACTTTCCAGGTGTCTGCTTCCTGCATGAGGAGGCAGGGTGCTTGGGGCCTAAAGGGCACAGCCACTACTGAAGACAATTTGGGGAGCCAGCATAGTGCACAGTCCTGTCAAAAGCTTTTAAAATAATTATCTCAGCCTGTGCTGGCTGGCTGGCTGATGGCAGCCTATTAGCCCTGAGTTGGAAATTCTGAATTGTTTCATGACAATTGGAAACATGATTGGAGACCGACCAGGAGGGTACTGCCCATGAAATATTTATGTTTCCTCAGTACTGTGGGACTGTTCCCCTCCAGCCTGGGAACTCTGGACACATAGAAGTGGTGGCTTTTGAGTGACTATCATTATGCTTGAGGGGTCGTAGGGCTGACGCCACTGAGAAGATTTTTTTTGAGGTACTGGGAGGTACCTGAAAAAACTCAGGGCCTTTGCACCAAGCTACAGCCCCAGTCCTTTTTACTTTTTTATTTTGAGATGAGGGGTCTCACCAAGTTACTAAATGAATTGCCTGGGCTTGCCATCTTTCTACCTCAGCCTCCCAGAATGCTGGGATTATAGACATGCCCCACCACTCCCAGCTGAGTAGGACATGTTTTGTACACAGTTGAGGTTGGTTTGGGGACCTGAACCTGCTGTTGCATCACTCCCAGCTGTGCCCTTAGTACTCAAGCCTCACTATCAGACTCTAGTGGAACAGAATTTGGGCCTGGAGAGGCTGTGTGTGTTTACATCTGGTCCACATTCTTCCCAATAGTGAAGGCTCACTGCAAGTCAGTCTGGGTGGGAATCCCAGTTCTGCCTTCTTAGCATTGTGAGCGTTGCTTCTCAGCCATTCACTGTGGGATGCTGAGTTCTTCCCTTGCAGGGCTGTGAGGTATGGGGATGCCCATATGTGGAGGGCCTGGCCCTCAGCCACAGGCTCAAGTGTTCATCAAGAACCACCTTTGGTAGACCCTGGGGCCAGCCCACCACTGGCTATGGGAGCCCCAGCTGGATCCCTTTTCCTCTGCTGAGTGCTTTGATGTACTTTGTACTTTTCCCATTTTTGCAAACCCTACATAAATGTTCACGCCAGAGAGTGTGTGCTGGTCTGGCATGCACCTTTGATGGGTGAGGTGCTCTGGGATCTTGGTAAGGGTCCTCACATGCCCAGCTGAGGCCTCTGCTCATCTGGGTAGGCTCCTGCCATAGCAAAGAAAATTGGTGGGCAGCACCAGCCTGGCTTCCTGACCACATGACCTGCTCAGCATGGCAGGGGCTTGGTGCGCATTGCTTCTTTTAAAGTTCTCATTAGCCATTTGTGGCTCAAATCAGCAAATATCTTTGGAATGCCGACTGGATGTATGCAGAGGGACAACCTTTTTAAAGCACCAACTGTATGCCTACAGCCTAGCCAGGCTCTTTGTATCAGGCCATTTCTTCATTATGGCCAACTCTCAGTCTTGTTGTCAAGCAAGGAAAGGCTCAGTGACTGGCACAAGATTCCAAACCATAGTAATAATAACACCAGCTCCCATGGATTAAGGATGCAAATGTGGGCCAGGCCTGTGCCAACATATTCCTGGATGTTCGCTCCTTTAGTTTTCAAAGCAAATGTGTAGAACAGGGACTGTTTTGAGTCCCAAGGATTAAGAAATTGAGGCCCAGGAAGTGACAGAGCTCTGCTGGCCCCTGGGCTCTTTGTCTGCTCCCCTCGATCCCTGCCAATGTGCCTATAAAGTCAGACACAACCATACCATGGAGAATGGGTTCCTGTCTGTGTTCCCACTACTTACATAGACAAACTGAGGCCCAGAGACCTGCCTTCCTCCCCCACCAAGTGTCTCTGTCCTCTGGGCCTCCATGTGGCATAGGCAGCTGCCTATCTCCTCCCTGGTGCTGACTGTGAAATCAAGGTTTGACATCTCCCCAGAGAACCTGCCTTTCAGGGGGCTGTCTGCCTGTCCAGCAGCATTCATCAGGTCATCTTGACCTGCCTGGCTGGGCAGGACCATCCTAGGCAGCCCATTTTGTGGGGTGGGGCCAGCCCCTCCCATGGAGGTTGGAGCTGTTTTCCAGCCAATAATAGATACTCCTGCCTACTCTTCCTGCTCCTCCTGGTGTGGTCTAGCTCCCACTCAGCCCCCTACACCAAATCTTGGATCCTTACCGGATTCTCCCTTCTCTCCCCTTCAAAACATGCTGAAATTCACTGCCATTTAGGAATGACTAACCGATGACCTGGGTATAATTTTTGCCCCAGGGGGATGCCTGATCCCAAGGGACCATGGTGGCATGTTGGGCAGGGTACAAGGAGGCTGAACTTCTGGTGGGTAGAGAGACCTCCACCTGGGTACACCTGCAGGCAGATCATGGGGCCACTGAGGATGGGGGCTGCCTCTGAGCCTTCGGGGTGAGGCTTGTTTGTGCACAGAGCCCAGATCTCTGCCGAGTAGATAAACACAGGGTGAGGGGACGAGTCTTGACAAATGTTTGCCAAGTCCCTGGCTCACTTGGGAGTCAGGAGCAAGCTTGTTTGGCAGAACAAAGGGGAGAACAGCTCCAAGGGGCCATAAATAGGAAAGAGGAGTGGCCTGGGCCTGAAGGCTCCATGGGACCTTGCCCCCAGGGTTGTCTCTGCCAAAGCATACCATCATCCTGTCCCATCTGCTTTGGACCAGAATGCTAGAGCTTGGATCATACTGGTCGCAACTTTTCTACCCACTGAGCTATGGCTTCCTAGGAGGCCCTGGGTGCTAGGTCATTTGATGCTGCTGGGGTAATTGGCAGGCTGGGAGGTCGGTTTGCCCTGAACATCCCAAGATTCCTATTTCTCTAAGAACCAGGAAGTTTGGTTAAACTTCAGTCAACAGTGGTGAAGCTTCCAAGAGGCAGAACTGGTCTGGGACTGGAACTTGGAAGCTTGTGACACCTAGACATCCCTAGACTGAGAGGGGGTTCAATACCCCCATCCAAACTGAGTAGCTCAAAGCCATCTCTCTCTGTGTCCCCATAGTCCAGACAAATATGGCTCCTTCAGAGGAGGAGGGGAGAACAAAAGTGGGGCATGGCAAGGCAAGACATTTTCCCCACTTGGGTCTCAGTTTCTTCAATTGTAACACGGGTCCTCAGCCTTGGCCAGCACCTTCCACCTGCAAAGATAGGGTTCTGAGTCCAAATATCTGGGTTCCTACTTAAATTTGTTACAAATGCCTTGCTTCCTACTTACATTTCTGTTTTGCTTTCTGATATCTGGGGGCTAGGATTGAGCCCGGTAGCAGGAGAGTGAAAGAAGAGAAGCAAACTTCCAATCACCTTGCCTACCCCAAGCAGTGCAGACTGACAAGCAAGTCAGATGCTAAATCTCTTGAGTTCAGTCTCCATTTCCCATCCTGATCTGATTTAAATTTTTTTTTGTATGTACTTAAAACAAGTCCATCTCAAAGACTTGGAAGTGGATGTAAATATACAAACATGATTATATCATAAACATGAATTTTAGGAAGTGACATTTTGAAGAAATGTGTCGAATGGTTTAAGAATAGGACAAGTGCTTGGCTTCTTGACATGCTCATGAGTTTTTGTAGCAGTTTTTCTTGGAATGGCTGAAAACCGGAAACAACGAACATCCTATAATGGGTGAGTGGTTAAACTATAGTATATCCTTGTCGTAGAACAACAATGAAAAGGAATGCACTATTGATTCCTATTGGCTGGATCTCAGTCTTGACTGAAAAATGTCAGTCTCAAAAGGTCATACCCTCTATGATTCTCTCTATATAGCATCTTCAAAAGTGACAAAATTTCTCCTAGTTCCAGTGCTCGAACCCAGAGCCTTGATCATGCTAAGGACACATTCTACCACTGAGCTACAATCCTAGGAAAATGACAAAATTTAAAATTTAGGAAATAGATCAGTAGTTGCCAGGAGTTGGGGACTATAAGGATATTAGGAGGGAGATCTTGGTATTGATGAACTAGTTCAGTCTCTTGATTTTAGTGGTGATTTCATGAACTCATGGGTGTTATGAAATGACACAAAGATACACATGCTTTGCACGAGTCAATTTTCTGGTCTTGATATTGTAAACGGGGTGAAGATAAACAACTGGTTTGGTTGCGCTATCTTGGCAACGTCTATGAATCTATGTTATTTCAAAGTAAAATGTAAAACAAAACAAAACATAACCAAAGCGTAAAATTAGTAAAAGGCCAGTTTGGCATTCGGCTTACGGGGCAGAGGGCATGACTCCACAGGCCAACAGGACCCGTTGGAGGGGCCCCTGGAAAGGCGGGAGGGCCAGGAGCTAGAGCTACGAAGGCAGAGATGAAGGCTTGCTGGGTCAAGCACCCAAGCATGAGGGTCGAGTTGCGCGGAATGGAGCCCATTCCAGGATGCCTCGGACGTGACCGATGGCCTGATGGGTGATATAAGCGCGTCCTTGCCGAAATGTGGAGAAGTGAGGAAGGAGGGCGCGGGCTTGTTGAATTTGCCCACGAAGGGTCTGCCCACCCAGGGACAGCGAAGGCGGTCAGAGAGCAGGAAGGGGCACTCGCGGGCTGTTGGCGCCGCCTAGTTTTCCCCTCTCGAGGCTGCGCTAGGGTCTCCAGGTGAGTGCGCCCAGGCTCGCGGAGCGCATCACAGAGTCCACTCTGCGACCCAGGAACCTGTGCAGCAGCGAGTGCTCCCGGTTTGGCTTCTCCTTTGCCTAGAAAAGCATTTGCACCAAAGAGCAAGTGGTGCACAGCGAACAAGCCACAGGGTGATGGTTGTGGTGGTGGTGGTGGGGGGGCGGCGGCGTTTACTGGGAGGCAGCTGTGCTGCTGCGTCCCAGAGCCTGACTCCCAGGCCGGTGAGAGCGCTCCCCTGACCGACCGCCTCATCTGCTTCTCATTTTGGGTCCTTCCCCTGCGATCCAAAAGGCGCAGTCTGAACTCCTGTGGCTGCCTTGCCCAGGCTGTTCTACAGCTCCAGGCTCCATGCTGAGAGCTTTCCGTAGGGACTGCCCAGCCTACATTCAAGGCTCTTGCTAATTGGATGCCAACTCACACGCCCTGTCACCTTACAGTTCTCCACTGGGCTCCCCAAGGACCTGGTACTAGACTCTTCAGGGAACAGCATTTTCCTGTTCCTTTCCTGTGGCAAACTTTTCTTCCAAGTCCAACCTGCAGATTCCACTGTTTAAGTGTCTTCTCCATGCTCATTCCGCAGATTACGGTTGTATCTACTCACCTGCTTCCTTTGCCCAATACCAAGTTCTGCGCTGAGCATACCCTGTGTTTGTACAGGGTACATCATTTGGCTTCATTTCTGCCATGACACCTGGCTCCCTTGGGGTCAGGACTATGCCTTTCTCCACTTCTGACCCCCACCCTTTTGCCCCAAGCTCAGTAGCCCATGTAAGGAGCTAGATAAGGTTTGTCGTACATGTAGGGCAGGGGTGAGGGCCCCTGTTGTTCAGGTGAAGCTGGTATGAACGGTTCAGTCTTCCAAGGCACAGCCAGGCTAGGAAAATGAGTCAAGAGTGCTAGCATCTTGGCAACTTTCGCCCGGTCACCCAGGTTGAAGCCTGTTTCTATTTGTTGAGCTCTCTGTGTGCCTGATCCTTCAGGGTCAGGGATTTTTTTTTTGTATGGCCCATTTTACAGATGAGAAAACAAGGTCTAAAAGAAGTTAGTGCATCAAGCAGTAAGGAGAAGAGCTGGGATTTAGATCTAGGTTGCCTGATGTAATTCCCCCACCCCACCTCCAGTGTTTTTAACCATGACACACTCCTGATCAGTTAGGAGCTAGGGATGGTAGAGCCTCAGCCCCAACCTAGGTGCCACCCCAGGCCCAGCAAAGAGCACTAGGGTGTGCTGGGGGAGTCCTGGGTTTTGGGACAAAGGATCCGGGGTGTGCAGATGGGGGCTGCTGGCTGGCCTCAAGAGAACCTGTCCTACCCTGGGCCCTGCTTTCATTTTCATGTAGCTTCAGCCCAGTCAGTGTTTCCAGGAGGACCCGGACCTGCTCATTTACTGCTGCGCTCAGGAATGTTGTGTCCACCCCAGATCTGAGTGTCTGGAGGCAGCTGCTTGGACTGGGAGGGAGGCCGGTTATCTTGATCTCCAGATGAGGTAGTATCTGCTTTCGGAGTTGCTGGAGAAGGCTCTTTGCCTTGGATCTTGCTCACTCTCTCTTTCCGGCCCCTGATAAAGAGTCCCAAACACAGGGCCGTAAAGTTGGCCATAAAAACAGAGAAGAAATGCTGGCACAGCTGGCGTATCAAAGCGCACTGAGGACACCCGCCAGGGCTCCCTACTTCAAGTTTATTTCTCCTCCTCTGCTTTCTCTCAGAAGGTGTCTCGTAAACAGCTAAGAGGGTCATTTATAAATGTCTTCTGCCTTTCCTTCTCAGTGCAGGCACTGCTGCTCTGCTCTTTCGTTTCCTCCAGGTACGGAGATGGTAGAGATGGTCCAGGCGTTGAGCAGGGTGACCTTTGTCTCCCTTCTCTCAGCAGAGAGGAGAAGTGGAAGCTGGAGGGTCCCACATCCCCAGACAGGGTAAGGCTCCTGAAGGTGAGTGATGGTGACCTCTTTGATCCTGGTTCTGCCCAAGGCCTTCTCCAACTTCCCCATGGTATTGATGGGGGAAGGGAGTTGAGGTGACTGCTGGGGTGTTTTGCTGGTAACTGGCTTCAGTAGTTAACCCATGCCACAGAAGCAGTCTTAGGGTATCAGAGCTGAATGGATTTTAGAGAGATTGCTTCATGCAAGTTCTTCATTACTGCAGCGATGCCCAGGGGTGGAGTGGGTGGGTGGGGGAACTTTCCCTGAGGTCTCACTGCAAATCAGAAGTGGAACCGGAATTAGGACCTGGCCTTCTTGCCTTCTCTCTGGGGGAGGAAGCACAACCTTCAGCCGTAACAGCAGCAATGCTTTCTGCTTGCAAGGCATGTTTCAGGGTACAAAGGGCTGTGGTGGTCCGCACTTAGTGTGATCTTTGCAGTGACTCTGTAAGCATAGCAAATTATTCCCATTTGACAGGTAAGGGGTGCTAGATGCCTGGGGTCAGCTTGCCAGGGGCCTCTGCTGACCTCGACACAGCTCTGTTCACTCCTTGTCCTTTCCACTCTTCTCAGGGTTTTCCTTGTTGAGTTTCATCTCATTCATTTGCAAAGGAGCTCATGGGGCATAATCTAAACACAGCCCTCAATGCCTTAGTCTGTCTGCTCTCACCTCCCAGCCTATCGAGCTAGCAGCTTCACAGTCATGAGATGAAATAGAGTAAGGTACTTCCCTTGGCCTCTGTTCCACTTCCTGGGGAGTGTCTGGGTTCCTGCCAGGTGGATGGCTTGAGGATGCATTGGGCAAAGCCCCCAGAAGGTGAGGGGTACTGGGGACTCAGCCATGATGTAGAGGGCCCCAGATTTGAAAGGTGGATGGTGGGGTGGTCAGTGTGGGTGTGGGAGGGCCTCTGGCTGTGGGATCTTGAGCCTTACATGAGTTCCACGTCTCCCTGGCAGTAGCCCAGTGCTTGGCAAGCTGCAGACATTCAGGAAATGCAAATGACACAAATTAGCCCAGCCTTCTGTGACCACAGTGACTGTGCCCGCCTTGACCACAGAGTGGCTTCCTCTTTGTTGTATCACATTTGTTGAAAAGTATCTAAGTATTATATTATATTTATTTAGGATCCCCCCACCCTTGCATGTTGGGTGCTCCTCCCCATTGCAGGGCCTGAATGTTTTTTGCTCTCTGCTCACTCATCTCCTGCGCTGGTGGGAACCCAGGCTTCGTTTCTCCACTTCCTGGGTTATCACTTTCCAAAGCGGATCCCTTCATGTGGCCTGATTTGATACATGACCCACCCTCCAAAAGTAGGCTCTCTGTATTTCTGGACAGGGACTCCCTTCATCTGGAGAAAGCAGAGGTTCCTCATTGTCATCTGACTTTGCTGGAGTCATGCAGAGCCAGGGTTATCTTGGCCCCGGTGTTTCCTTGTAGCCCTTTCCCAGCTAAACTTGCTGCATGGTTAGGGGGCGTGTAGGCTGCTGTTGTGGAGATCCTTGGGAGGCCATTCAGGGTAGGCTCTCTTGTCTGCCTGGTGCCTGTAATATATTTGAATTATCTCCGCAGATGAGCCCTGATTTAGCAAACAGTCTAGAGTAAACCTCAGCTTGAAGACAAATACAATTGACACTGGGCTTGAGTGGTTCAAAGGTTATTGGCACAAAGCTGTCGGCTTTGTTTAGCAGAGGGGCTATATTTATGACGGGTGATACGGCAGTGCCATCCATAACTGGCCAGCGAGCGGGCTGACGTCGGACCAGAGACAGCCTATTTACACTGAGCTGGGAGTTTAGTTTCTCTGCTGGGAAATGCAAAGGCAATTCTATTCTGGGCCAAGTTGCTTTATGGGATGCTGGCTGAGGTCTGGTATCATAATTTGGGTCATCAGTTAACCTTGCTAGGACTGGATAGCACCCCTGAAAGGAATTGTTTCCTGGGTGTGTGTGTAGCTGGGGCGAGGGGGAGAAAACGGAGAGGGCCTTGGGGATGTTTGCATGAAGGATCATTGGGTTTCACTTTGACCCTAAGTTAGGGCCTATGTATCCTGGAGTGGCAGCGACTCTGAGACTCTGGGTCCTGGGACTTGATTACTGCCTGTGTCTCCTGACCGCTGAGGTTAGTTTAGTTTAGGGAAGGAGCTGTGGGTCAGCCTTGTGCTCAAGAGAGGTGAGTGCGGGAGGCTAGGCAGGAGGATCGTGAGTTTCAGTCCAGCCTGGATAACTTAGCAAGACCCTATGTCATAATTTAAAAATTTTTAAAAAGGGCTGGGGTGTAGCTGGCAAAGGTAGGTGGGGTGATTACCAAAGGCTGGTCTCTGGCCCAGCTCTTTAGAGGGAAGAAGGCAGTCTCTATTGAAGATCTTGCACTGTGCTTCTGCTACAGCTCACTGGTTCTGCTGTCCAGAATCTATCCTGATGGAGAGAAGAGCATCACAGCTGTAGACAAAATTCATGAATGTAGATGTTCACTGAGGTGTTATTTACAATAGCACAAAAGAGGAAACAAATGATCAACAGGTTTTTATTATAATAACTACACCGTATTAACAAAGTGGAATATTGTACATTGATTTGGATGGATGTATGTGAAGACTATCTAATGTTTTGTCAAAATGATCTCAAGTAGGAGAAAAGAACATTTTATAAGTTGTAAAGCATGCTTTTTGTTCTTAAACAATCTACAAAGGAGAAAAATGCACAAGAATGTAAGTGGGTGCTAGATCAGGTGATGAGATTGTGATTTTCTTTAGTTCTGTTACCTCTTTGTGGAGTGTATTTCAAATTTCTACTAGAGGTATAAACTCCTTTTCATCCACAGGAACATTTATTCAATGAATAAACAAAAACTCAAGTTCTGCGAGCCCCAGTTTTCCTGGGCAGAGCAGGAGATCCCGGGTGGCTCTTATTTTGCCTGGGCTGGAGTTCTAGGCTGGGAGGACTGGTCCCCTGGCACAGTGCTGGCAACCTGCCTGTCATCCCTGTGTCCTGGACCTAATGGGTCACCTAATTTTAGTGTCTGCTGGGGCAGCTGCCTAAGTGTGGCCCCAGCCACTGGGCAGATGATCAGGGTGATGTTGACAGTGTCACAGTGTCATCTCTGCCAGGCTGGTGAGGTCAGAACACAGCTTGGGACCTGGCTGGGTACGTCACAGCACTGTGGGGGGATTCTCAAGTGTCCACGACACAGAACATCACAACCTGCATTTGGAAAGAAAATTTCTAGCCAGAATCACTAGACTGAAAAGAGGGGAAGGGGGCACGCTTGGGCATTGAAAGAAAAGAAAGGATTGCAGGCTCGAAGAGTAGTGTTAGTTTGGTGAAATTCCAGGAGCAAGCATGCCCTCCAGGGTTTCCAATTTATTGCTTGAACTTTTCTCTCAGTGCAACCCCATTTGTCAGTGGCACATCTCCCCCTGCAGACTTAGCTGGGGACTTGTTCTGATGGCAGACAGCTGTGGGCACTGTGTCCTTAACTGGAAAAGTTCCAAGCGTGGGTCTTCAGCGGTGTGAACTTGCGAACATTATTACAAGGAAGGAAATTCAAGGGAAAACAGAGAACAGGGCTCACTCACTCAGGTGGTGAGGGAAGACAGAGCCACTGTGACCTCCTCCCTGGTCTCCTTTAGCCTTGTGCCATCTTCCTAAACTCAACTCTTAGTCGTCACTCCTCCCTGACATGGCTTGGCAGGGCCTATGAATAAGATGCTACCCATGAATATGCTATTTAAGACCTTTCCCAATGTGACTTCAACCTACTTTCCTGTTTTTCTGCTCACATACTCCCTGCTCTAGCTAAACCGTATCCTGTCCCTTCTTATCCTCTAATACACTTTAAATGCCCTGTTCCCTGAACCTGGAATGCTCCTCTTCTATTCTGCATCATTTAGTCACTAGCCATTTATGGAAAACCTACTATGGACAGGGTGAGACTTACCTGGTAAACTCCCATTCAACCCTCAAAACCTATACTTCTCTTGATTTGATATGCTTTCACTAGCATGACCTCCCGGATACTCCTTCTCTATTAATGATGATAACTCATATCTCATATTCTTGGAGTGTTGTGTCTACTTTTCTCACTGGGCCTTGGTAACTTTCCTCTGTGTTCTTGGCACAAGGCATAATTCTCTGTAAATAGCTGCTGGGTATCGTCATATGGAGATGAGCCATTAGCGAATGCCAACAAAGCAAGAGGGAGGACCTATTCCCTGGAGTTGTAAGGATAATGATAGCAAATAGTGGCAGTTTACATTTAACAAGCACATGCTGTGTGCCAGGCACTGTTCGGAGTGTTTCCCATGTTTTAACTGTTGGAACTTCCTAAATCCAAGAGGCAGGTGCATTTACCTTCCTTTTACAGGTGAGGAAACTGAGGCACAGGAATGTTAAGTTTCTTGTTCAGGTTCATACTGCCAGAAAACAGATGAGCTGGGTTTTGAACCTAAGCAACCAGCCTATCCCACTCATACTCTGCAGCTTCTTTCCTGTAGGCATGGTGATATTTGCCCCTGGAGGAAAAGGACAGCCCCATGCCTGAGTTCCTGGAAATGCTGGATGGCTGTTGGCAATCTTGCATGGGTGCATGGCTGGCAGGGGTGGTGGGAATGTTCTCAGAGGGCGAGGGCTCTCCTGGAGCTGTCCTGGTGATATAATCAGCATGTATTTTTTTGAGTGTGTGCACCCTGCCCCTGTCTGCCACTCAGGGAATGGGAGTACCTTCTCCTTTGCCTTTCTTCCAGCATGATACCTTCATGCATGCATTTATGAAGCACCTGCTGGTCATGTGCTGGCACTAGGGTGTAGAGGCACCTGCCCCCGTGGAGCATGGTTGGTCAGCAGGCATGGTTCTCATGCCCAGTCCAACAGGGAAGACCTGGCCCAGGCCCTAGAGTCTGGTGCCCAGCCCTGCTTGCATTTGTCTGAGTCCCTAGGGTGGCCTTAGGCATTTCTGGTGGCTACATGCCTTCTCCACCTTCTTTCTGTCTAGAGCTCTGTTGCCTAGAGTCTGAACAGTTGGACCAGGGGGTCAAATTTGTGCCTTAGTGACACACTGAACACCGAGTCTTCGGAGAACTGGGGGCAGTGATTCTGTAATGAGTTAACAGGCGTCGTTGGGAGCACTGTGGTCAGTTGAGGGACCTGTCTGGTTCTTGAGACCCACCACCGAGCTTCTCTGTGCTCAGTTGGCAGTATGCACTTCCTTACGTGGGCCACCGGAGAGATGCCCTAGATCAGGGGTGGTGAAGCTTTCAGAGATGAGGACCCAAACTGCAACCCAAACCCCACAATTAAACTTGAATTCTGAGGTCATAGTTTAGAAAACACAACTCATACATTAACATCTTTTGTCATTTTTTTTTTTTTTTGGTCTTTTTGAGACAGGGTCTCGCTATGCAGTTCAGGCTGGCCTTGGGCTCACTTTGTAGCCCAGGCTGGTCTTGAATTTGCAGTGATCCTCCTGCCTCAGCCTCCTGCTTGCTAGGATTACAGGAATGCACCCCCTGCCTGGCTAATATCTTTTGTCTTAAAAAACAAAACAAAACAAAACAAGTAACACATGTGTCATAGGTTTGCCACCACTGCCCTGGGCGAAGGAGCTGGGGTAGCTGTGGGCTGGATACTAGTGTGCCAGGGCTGCCATGACAAGGTTGCACAAATTTAGGGGCTAAGACAGCAAAAAATCTGTTGGTTCACAATTCTGAAGGCTGAAAGTCCAAAGTCAGGGTGGCCCAGGGTTAGCTCCTTTCTGGAGCCTCTCTGCAAGAATCTTCCATGTCTTTTTCCTAGCTTCTGGCAATGACTGGCAACCCTTGGCATTGCTTGGCTCGCAGAGTTGTTGTGCCAGCCTATCTTCATTTTCACGTGGCATTCTCTGTGTGTCTGCATCCAGCTTTCTCCTTTCTCATAAGAACTCTGGTTGTGTTAGATGAAGGGCCTACCCTGCTGCAGTATCTCAGTGAGTTACATCTACAACGACCTTACTTCCAAATAGGGTCACATTCTGAAGTGCTGGGGGTTAGCACTTCAACATGTCTTTTTGGGGACACAATTCAGCATGCCACAGATTCCCTAATGGGAATCCTTGAGAGTCATTTTTCGTGATTGCCAGGGCACAGTTGCTCCTTTCTCTTGAGGGGCTCAGAAAAGCAGGTGCTGATCCCAAGCACCCCCCCCCCCCGCCTCTGCTGGAGGGGTTTCCAGTGGGGCCTTGAGAGACAGAGATGAGGGCAAATGGCTGAGGGGCTAGGGTAGCAGTGAGTCTCTGAGTTGCTTTATTTTCTGTCCTTCCTCTTAGAAATGCAAATGGCTTCTGGAGGAGGAATCCTTTTAAGGGATGAAAGCAGTTTTTAAAAAGACATTAATCTCCTCACTCACTTCCTTCTGATGGCTGGAGATGAGTGACAAGCCTCCTAATTGAAGATGGTGGGGCTGATAAATTGGCAGTAGCCCGGGGAGGGATGTCTTGGGCTGTGAATCACTGTGTGATACACAGATCGGAGTGTCTCCCTGATAGTATCTCCTGGGCCCTGGGAGCCTTTTTCTGGCTTACGTTCGAATCCTTGCACCGTTTGAAGGCTTCAGTTGAGCCTATTGTCAGGATGTTGCTTGCAGCTTCCTGGCTGAGGGAAATTTTCTGGGGAGCAGCTGCTGCAGCAGACAGCGGATTTGAGTGCCTACTGTGCATGGACGCCCTGCTGGCACAGTGCCTGGGGTATAGTAGGTGTTTGATAAACGTCTGTTGAGTGGGAGCATGAAAGGCTCAGGGTAGGCACCTTGGGTGCTTAGATCAAGCCATGCCTGAATCTTCCCTGAAGTATTCTTATTTTCCCTCCCTCATAGCAGCCTTCCCTAGCATGCCAGTGTGTGTGTGTGGGTAGAGTGGGATGGGGTGGAGGTGGGGGGCAGGCTTGCCTGGGGTGCTGCTGGTAAATGTGCATGCCTTGCACTTGCTTAAGTGCGTGTGGAGCCCCTCCCCTCTGCTGGTTCTGTGGGCTGTGTGGAGATACAGGCAGCAGTGAGCAGAAAAGAAGCCCAGGCAGGGTTTACTGACTCTGGAGGGCTCTGATATGCTGGCCTGGTTGTGTTCTTAGCACCTCAGACAGGTCCAGCTGTTCCCCAGAGCTCTTCCAGTCTGGATGTCCAGGGCCCCGGAAAGCACAGCCCTCAGATGAGGTGTGTCCTATAGTCAGGGTGCTGAGGAGTGAGAGGTGTATGTGTGTGTGTGCGTGTTATAGTTATGCATGTAGGGAGGTAGAAGGGGGAATTCTTGCCAGGCGTGGTGGTGCATGCCTGTAATCCCAGCACTCGGGAGGTTGAGGCAGGAGGAGGATTTTTGTGAGTTTGAGACTGGCCTGGGCTACAAAGTGAGTTCAAGGCTGGCCTGAACTGCATAGTGAGACCCTGTCTCAAAAATTAGGGCTGGGGATTTAGCTCAGTGCCTGGCAGGGGTGAAGTTGTGAGTTTGATCCCCAGTACCAAAAAAAAAAAAAAAAAAAAAAAAAAGGGTGTATTCTCTTATTCATTCATCCTCTCATTCATCTATTTATCCATTCCAAAGTACCAGACATCATGCCTCCGGGATCCAAGGTGGGAACAAAACTGACATGGCTCCTGCCCTCAGGGTGTGCATAACCTGCAGAGGGAGACAGATGTGGTCAAACAATTACATCAGTATACGTGAAGGTCCTGATGCTACTGAGCACAGCAGGTATGAAGTCATTGACTCTGCTGCTTTGTGACTTTTCCTTCTTGCTAGGGCAACACACCTTATCTGAAGAGCCCTTTGTTGAAGTACATTCTTGATCATGTGGCAACAGGACAGTAGGGGTCTTTCAAATCCCCTTTCACTTGTCCTTCAGTCCAAGACCATCGTCTAGGGTTCTGGGGAACCTGGTGGGGGCTGGGGCGAGCTGATATCAGGATGCACAGCTCCTGTACCTCCAGCATGGGCTTTTCTGAGAGAGGAGAAGGGGCTTAGCACTGGGAGACATGTGGGCTCAAGGTACGCCTTCTCCCCACCCCATGTCTGCATGCCGGCTGCCTCCTGTGGCTCTTGGGTGCCTGTTTCCCCGGGGATGGGGTGGGCAGTGCCCTTCTCTAGGAATCCTCACTTAGGGAGGGGGCTGTTGCTCCATGGCATAGGTGTGGCATTGTGAAAGTTCTTCCAGTGCAGAGGACAGGAACTGGGGTAGCCCTGCTGGTCCAAGTGGCCTTGTTGAATTATATCATAGCCAGAGGACAAAGAAAAAGTCAGTAATACTGATACTGTACTTAAAATGTGGGTATCTCTTATCATGGAATTTTGCATTAATTCTGATTTTAAAAAATATGGCACAGAAATATTATTTGTCTTGATTCCTCAGTTTGGGACTGCTTTTACCTTTTGTCCCTCACTTGCTCACTTGGGTCTGCCCCTCAGTGCAGTGCCCCAGGGGCTGGGCCACTTGTCAAATGCCGTTGTTTAATTTTCTTCACTCAGACTCTAGTTGTCCTAACACCCTGCAATGACACGGGTGTTAACCTCTGGGTCAGGACAGACCCAGAGGATGCTTCCTGCTCAGGAACTCACACTGCCCTCTGATCCTTTCGTTTGAGGAGGAAGGCAAGAATAAGCGTGAACGCAGGGCAGGAGGGGCTGCGATGTGACCATGTACCAAAGTCAGCCACCTGCAGACAGGAGCTGAGGCGATCACAGTGACCTGAGCTGCTCCCGAGTCTGCTCAGCCCAACAAGCCTGGAGCGAGTCCTCCCATTCCTCCTGGGGTCAGATCCCTTGCTAGAGCTCCCTGGTAGCTCCCATCCTGCTGGGGTAGGAGATAAGCCAAGACCATAGGCTGCTGGCACTGAAGACACGAGAGGAGGCTCTGGAGGCTGGGATCCTGAGCAGCCAGCCCCGGCAGCTGGGTATGTGTCTGGGTCACCGGGGAGGCCTGTCGTGCTGGTTGGCTGACTGCAGGCTGTGTTGGCAGGGCCTGGGCTCCTAGACCTGATGCTCAGCACGCTGTCAGCACTCAGCAAATAATAAATAATAATAATATCTCCAGCATGTTTGGGGAGCCTGAGGCAGAAGGAACACAGAAAACATGTGTTTCATCTCATGGCGGGTGCTGGGAAGCTGA
Source organism: Dasyprocta punctata (assembly GCA_004363535.1). NCBI lineage: Eukaryota > Metazoa > Chordata > Mammalia > Rodentia > Dasyproctidae > Dasyprocta > Dasyprocta punctata. The sequence goes on along the minus strand of RJWM01011711.1, from coordinate 41,331 downwards.
AGTCTGCTCAGCGCCTCTCTTTGGGCGGCATATGAGGGGAGCCAGACCCCTCCTTGCAGCTGCAGCCCGGGATGAGAGCATGGTGAGCAAGCTGTGAGGGCTGTGCCGGGAGCGGGGGACTCAGGCAGAGTTGTCTGGAGGGGCCTCTGGACTGCCCTTCGGAAAAGCTTGAGTTGTCCTCAGATGTCCTCCAGGACTTGGAGATAGACTTGGGTTTCAGAGCTGGATCTGTTACATCAGACAACTTACTGAGCCCCTGGGCTGCCTCAGTTTTCTCTCTTATAAAATGGGTTGGGGGGAGTGCAGCCACTGTGGGAGTGGTTGCAAACGGTTCACCCATGTGGCTCAGCCAGCATGTCTTTGGTCAACTGAGTGAGGCCAAGGTTGGCCCCGTGGAGAGACCATGAGGAGCAGGACTGTGTGGGTGGGCAGCACAAGTCTAGGGAAAGATTCTCCTGGCCCTTGGTCTGCTACTGGTTGCCCCAGTGAGATTTGCACCTGTTACTGTTTGTTAATTGACCACAGAATCCAGGAGCTTTCCTGGAGCGGGGAAAGGAAGGCGAGCACAGTACTTGGTGTTGAAGCCCTCCGTGGATTCGATGACACGCGGGGATTGAGCACCAACATCTTGTGTTGCGGCTTCTGAGGTGGCAGGACTGGAAAGGTGAGCTGAGTCAGGCTGAGACAGACAGGCTTGGGAAAGGCCCTGGTATAATCTTGCATGGTCCCCATCTCTCAGGAGGGTGGGCAGGAGCTGCAGCTGTACCCCATGAGGTGCTAGGGAGTGGGCGCTGCTTCCTCTCCTACAAGTCTGGGTTCTTCTACTCAGCCCACGCAGCAGGGCTGGAGCCCCTGGCCCTTGTGTCAGGGTACCTTCCTACACCTTTGAATCTGCCTTCGTGGCTGCAGCTCTCTAGGTGAGCATGTCTCAGGGGAGCCAGTGTCCAGGGGAGTCCTCTTGCCTGCAGAAGCTGTGGGCCTGCCCAGCCTCCCTGGGAGGAGAGACGTTTCCAGCACCTTCCTTTCAGGGCCTTGTCCTCTTACCACCCATGGCTTCTCTAGCCGGGCTCCTGTCCGTGCTTACCAGGAGCCTTCTGTCTGCTCTGAGGTGCCGGCTTCTCCCGGGTGGGCCAGGAGGTCTAGCCACCACCCCCTGTGGCCAGGCTCAGCGTGGTGCCACAGGGGATGGGCCACTTGTCAAATGCCATTGTTTAATTTTCTTCGCTCAGACTCTACTTGTTCTAACACCCTGCAATGACACGGGTGTTAACCAAGCACCAGGGACTATAATTATGGAGGGTTGAGAGACAAGAATCTCCTGGCGCTGTAGCAGCTGCAGGCAGGAGCCACTGCCGGATCTGCCCCCAGAGAGGAGCCGCTCCAGTCCGCTTCGTGTCTGAAGAGTCGCCAGGGTTCATGCCCTTTACCCTTGCATTTATCTGACCGCTGGCCCATGGGGATTTGGCCTTCTGGTCTGGCAGCGCGACCTCTGTTGGTGGGGTGGGTTCATGCACGAGATTGGTACGGAGTGTGGCTGGCGCTGCTCGTGAGTGCCTGAGAGGAAGGACAGGCACCTTGTGTGGTCTCGCAGCCTTGCTGAGGCTGCCTGCTGGGGCTGCTGCGCGGATCTGACTGCATGGGTGCTGGGGGAAGGGCTGGGCGGCAGCCAGCCAAGGGGCTTTTCTCAGGCCACATGCAAACTCTTGTAGGTAGGCTGAGGAAATCGCTCAAGCCTTGAGTCTGTGGTGGGACAGACCAGATCAAACAGCAAGGATTTTTAAATTGGAATCAATGGTCACATGCTATGGTCGCCTAATGAACATCTATGAAGGCCACTTCCAGATGTGTAACTGATGTTTAGTGTCTTGGTTGGGTGAGGGAATGGGGTGTTCTTCTGGAAGTGGTCCGAGCACCCTGGAGCTGTGAGAACCTGGCACTTTGGCCCGTCAAGGGGAAGGCTCTGGGTAGGAAAGGGCACTTACCTGTGAGGATGTGAGCGGAGGAGGCAGCAGCTAGCTGGGCTCATCCCTGGGGAGGAAGGTTGGGCCTCAGCTGCTGACCACTGGATGACCCAGAAGGGAGAAGAGTGGGTTGTTAGGGACTGAGTCCCTGATCACTGGGGTCCCTGACAGACAGAGGTAGAGTAGGTGGTGTTGACACTAGAAAGGAGATTCCTGCCTGGGGAGGGGCTAAGCTAGATTTCTTGTGCTGGGAATGAGTATTGGGGCTAGTCCTGGTTCTTACCAACTGGCACCTGCCCTTTGCACAAGTTTCTTCTAAGACAGCTGGTTCCCCAGTGGGACCCTATGGTGACCTGCCACATGTCTGTATGGCTGCGGCTGGTGTTGGAATCCAGGAGCTGGGGAAGATAGAGGGCTTTGTGGAGCTCTCCTCTCGGCCAAGCTCCCCTGAGCTCTGGCATCTGCCGAGCGCACAGTAGGCCTTTTCTTGGTGAGTGTACTTAGTGGTCTCTGTCAAGGGCACAGACCTGGCTGGAAATGGGTGAGTCTAACTTCTGGGAGACAAAGCTGGGCTTCCTGAGGGTGCCCTGGCCTTCCGGGCTTGCTCAGGGGCAAAGGGATGGGGTCTGGGGAGGAAGGAGAAACTGGAGCTCACAGGGAGCATCAAAGGGCTGGTGCGAGGTTTATAGGGGCCTTTACTGCCCTAGTTTTCATTATTTACACCCTGTTGGTTCTAGGAGCTCCTGTTAAACGTGTAATAAATATAAAAATATTTTACAGGCCAGTGAAAATTCCACAGCAAAAATAACTCTATAAAGAGGGATTTCACCCTGCCCTGCCCGTTGCCGAAGTCTGTGTGGCATTGCTCTGAGCCTGTTGGCTGGCAGCAGGATGGTGAGGTGCTGGTTCCCCATTTGTGATGGGGGGTACAGGCCCATGTTTCATCAGTCCCTTTCCAATCTGTGAATGGAGTCAGTCATGCCAGGCCTGAGCCTGTCCACAATCCCAGGTGGCCACAGGTGAGAGTAGCTGGAGTTAAACCTAGGTCCCAGGTTGGGCCATGGAGGTTTGGAGACCCCTGGGGGGGGGGAGAATGGGAGCAGGCTGGAGTTGTTCTCTTGGCATCTCCTGCTTTTCTTGGGCAGTTTGAGGTGTCAGGGGCAGGCAGGAAGGCTGGGGTTGAGAAGACACTACAGAGGAGTGATTTGGAATAAAGGCTCTGGGCTCAGACCACCTGGATACCAGTGACGCCTCTACCTTTAGCTGTGTGACCTTAGGCAGATGACCAGCTCTTTTTGTGCTTCAGATTCTTCCTTCATAAAATCCTATCTCATGTGATTATGGTGAAGCTGATCTAACTTAGGGTGCTTATCCTCCCTGACTTCTGTCTTTTGGAACTCTGGATCCTTCTCCTGCAGGCTTGGTCTCTCCTGTTGGAGTCCCCCAGATCCCTTGACCTACCACCATTTGGAGGGGGACAATTCTAGGGCTCTCACACCTGACCGCTTTCATCCCTGCTTTCTCTGACTTCCCTGATTCTTCATTCTGACCCTCAAAAGATTCCCAGGTATGTGTGTGGGGGTTGCTGGTGCTGTGGGGACCAGGGTGGGAAAGTGTGAGGGTGACATCTTTATCCCTTGCTGTGGCCCTGGGTCCTGTATGCTGCCAGCCTTCCTGCAGCCATCCTGGGGAAACAGATGCCCCGCACTGGTCCTTCCATCAAGGAGTTGGGGTGGCTGTGGTAGAGAGGCCGATGTACGGGCTGGTGTTTGCTTTATGCCTTGGCTTCTCATGCATGGCTCCAGGAGGTGGGAGCAGTTGTAATTCCCATTTTAAAGATGAGAACACTGAGACTAGGGAGATACTTTCCCACTGTGATGTTGCAGGGAGCAGTGGGCCTGCAATTGGAAACCAGTGGTCTGAGCAGACCAGTCCCTCACCACTGGGTGGCCCTGCCTGGCAGTGTCCTGGATGCTCCATGTCCCCATGTGTGGCCTGCCTGTGAGAGGGCTCTTTATGTCCCTCCTCCCTTGATGCTCTGCTTTGTCTGTGCCACTAGGGAAAGAAAATTGGAAAGCCAGTCATGAGAGGGATACAGAAAATCTCCTGTAATCTGCTCTAAATCTACAGAAGTGGCAAATTAGTCTCCAAATTTGGTATTTAATATTAGCCACAGACTGGACACATATACCAGAATTAGAGTCTGTGGATGGAAAGGGGCCCCAGAGTGAAAGTCAGAAACAAAGTTCTGAGCAGGGTGCTCTGTGGCATTGCCTTTTCCCTTCCCTTGAAGTAGGCTCCCAACAAGACCATTTCACCGACGAGGAAACAGAGTTGCTAGGGAGGTGACTGGGTTGCTCATGTCACACTGAGGGGAATGACGGTTTGCTGTGATCTCCAGTGAAAGGAGTCATTTGGTGGCTCTGGAGCTGCTGTGGCTCTCAGAGTGGCCCCTGGAGAGCACCTCTGCCTGCCACAGCAGGGAGGTATCTGCCAGCAGGGCCAGCAGTGTGCGCCTTGGAGTTTGGGATGTGAGGGGTGCTGACTGTGTAACTCAAGTCCTCCCCTTGGGCTTGCCTGGGGAGGGGGGTCAGATTGAGGTGCTGACTGGCCCCTGATTGTCACGCTGTGCTGGTTGCCAGCACCCACCATACCCTCCTTCCACACAGTGCAGTGCTGGGACCTTGGCAGGCTGGGAAGTACAGAGAAGGGCTCAAGGCTGCTGGACTGGTGGGCACAATCGAAGATGGCCTGAGCAAGGGTATCCAGTAGTACTTAGGGGCTGAGGGGCCTAAGCCCCCTTAATGTGGGGTCCTCTCTTCTCCAGAGTCTCTGCCACTGGTTCATAGGCCTTTTGCTCAGAGCCACAGGCCAGGTCATATGCCTTTTCCTTCCTGAGGTACAGCCCATCGTGTTCATGTGACTGCGAGGCAGGGATGGGTGTGCTGCACACCTGAACCCCCACTTTCCTGACCTCTTGGTCTATCTGCTTCTTCATGGCAGAGCTTCTAGGCCTGGTAGGCCTGTTGTTGACTTTTCAGGCCTGCTTTTCTCTCTCCTTTCTACCTATGCATGCATGCCTTTGGAACCATCTGATCTGCTATGAAAGATTGTGCTTCCATTGCTGTGAGTACACCAGGTCATGTCCTTGGAGGTTGGAGTCCTGCCTTTTCTCTAGGCATAAGGGCTGGGTTGTGTTGGGGGACATTACAGGGCATTGGGCTGAAATGGCCCATATGGGACTCCCAGTTTACAGTGACAATAGCCTTTGCCCATTGCTTCTACCTGGGGCCAGCACACCTCAGCACAAGGATGCTTGGTGGGGCTCCCCATCACAGTGAGTTACCATGCTAAAACATGGACCTCTGGCTTTGCAGATCGACATGGATGTCCTGTTCATAATTATGCATTGTGGTCTACTGCTAAATGTTTTTAGGAATTGATCACAGGTTTTCCCAGATAGCATGCAGGAGGCCCAGAAAGTACGGCATGGTGGGTGCAGGTGACCAGCATAGTGTGAGAGCCACTCTCATTAGGTCATGGTCTCTGCCTTGTCCTGCTTAGCCTGCCAGGAGAGAAAGGTGTTATCTCTCAGCCATCCTGAGCCTTGGCAGGCTGGAAAGAACCTCAGCTCTCTGGAGAGGGATCTTCCTGTGGCTGTATTTTCCTATCTAGCAGAGATAGTAACCATATTTTTTTTCCTAAACAGTCCAGTTCCCCATTGCTTCTCCCAAGACATGGTTTTGCGTTGTCATCTTGAGGATGCTGGGAGGGAGCCTGTGGCCCTGCAGAGTGGAGATGTTAGGCCAATGCAGTGGCTGACTCAGTCCGACAATGTCCCTTGGCTGCAGAGAGGACTGCAGTGTGAGCTCTGCTGGCATCTTCTGGGCCTGTGACTACCATACAGAGTGGTCTGCTTTGGGCTAGAGGGGCATAGGTACTATCCCACCTCTCTGTCCTGGAGGGCTGTCATTGTTGTAAGGTGTTGCAGAAGGAGGCCCAGAATTTGATGTAGGTCATGGCTACTGAATACCCGATCATCTGCTTTGTCTCTTGTGGGGGTCCTTGGAGGGCCACTCCTCTCCACTCTGGGTATTGCTTGCAGCAGCCTTGCTAGCATGCTAGGAGTATACAGGCTTGGCCTCACTGGCCCTTGGCAGGCAGCCTTTAATCCTTCCTTTGTGTTGTCACTGGCTAGGGTGAGAGTTCACGAGGGAAGAGTGCACCTGGGCTATGTAATTAAGCTGCACACTTGGCATGGAGACCTGATTATAATGCACATATCCCATTTGCTGGCTTTTCCAGGCCATTGTCCTCTGCCTGGGCCCATGGACTAATTACAAGGTATAGAGCTCTGTGGTGAGTCCAGGGCCCCAGATTGTCGCACTGTGTTGTGTGCTGTGGGCTCTGTCCTGGCAGTGTGGGGAAGGGACATTGCTCACCTGTTGGAGACAGCCTCACTGATGGCTGTGCTGTAACTGGGCAGGTCACAGGCCCCCTTGGGGATTGCCCTGTGGAGGGAAGCATGGGAGTACCAGGCAGTGGAGGGCCCTCATTTGGGGGAATGTCTGAATTCTTCTAAGCACTCTCAGGTTGGACTGGCCTCTGCAGCTGGAAAAGAAAGTGAGGTAGAGTGAGAACCAGAGCTCCTACTGGGGCTCTCTGGTGCACATGAAGAACATGCATCTATGGACCACGGTGCAGTTCCCAGCAGAGCTGTGAAGCCCTTGCTGCTGCTACACCTGCTGGGCCTGTCTGTGTTGGGCTTTGTGGTCTCGGTCTCTGAGGATCCCTAGAGGGAGATATGGAGAAGGGAGGGCATTAGCCTCAGTCAACACAGTATCACAGATAGAGCCCGCCAAACCTCAGCCCCCATCACAGCGAGTTCCAGCAGTAAAGCGTAGATCCCCGGCTTTACAGTGGACGTAGATGCACTGTCCACAGTCATTACACACAGGAAGCCTCGCTGGAAGATGAGTGTGCACAGTGCCCCACGAACAGTTCCTCTGGGGTCCATATTTGGTTCCAAGTGGGTACCTGCTGTTTATCTGGACTTAGATTTCAGGTAGATTTGAGGGGATAGATTGCCTGGCTCAGATCTCTTCAAAAACAGTATCCATAAAAATTTAGTTGGTAAAATTTTTTTCTTTTCCTTAGAGTTGTCCCCAGTAAATAGGAAGTATTCAGGATTATTTCCATTTGCCTCTGAGTGTACCTGAAGTGGAGCATGGGAAATGCTGCTTGGAGATGCAAAAACACTTTCTTCATTGGGTTTCCCCTCCACCAAAGAATTGGAGTTAATAATAGTGAGCAGTACCAACAGATTGCACCAGGCTCTCCTGGGCCTTTAATGTGCATTATTTTAATCCTCAAACAATATCTTGAGGTATGAGCTGTTAATAAATCTAATTATAGGTGAGGAAACTGAGGTACAAAGAAGGGGCATAGCATGGCTCTGATCATACAGTGAGGAAGTGATGATTCAGGATTGGAAACCAAGCTGCCAGCTACCAGGTCCTCTCCCATCTCCATCAGAAGGGCTGGCCAGCATCCTTACCTAGTTTAACTTGGCTAGCTTAGAACCACACAGGGAGTGGTTCAGGGTTAGATTCTGGTCGCATCTTCCAGAACAGGGTATTGGTGGCCTCAGTGAAGAAAGCCTAAGAAGACCTCTACCTTGCAATCCATCTGCTTGGCAGGCCTGGCCTTCCTTACCTGTTCCCAGGCTGCCTACACCTTGCAAAGTCAGGTACGGTAAGACATTCACCTGCTCTGAGAAGTCCTTAGGGTGGAAATTAACATTGCTTTTAAAAACATGAACCCCAAACCTCAAGCCAACAAAGAGTAGATGGACCCAATGACTTGTAGCAGGCATCCTTGCTTATGAAGTGTGTGCTAGAGGATGCTAACTTTGGTATCTTTGGTGCTGTGGGGATCCCTGCGAACTGTCAGCTCCATGATAGGCTGCTGTGTATCTCAAAGAGCCCCAGACATCAATATCCGGTGAGCATTGAGTCTCGCATCTGTGAGTGCCTTGGCTCAAGTGAGCAGACTCTGCCTGTGCTCTGAGCAGGTACAGGTCTTACTCAGGTCATCTGGACCCAGTCCAGGATCCCCTTAGGACCTCTAGGTCTTCCTCTTGGAGCTTAATGAAAGAGCCTATGGATGATCCATGCATTGCCATAGTGGCCAAGCTCTTAGTACCCTTTCGTGGACAAAGCCCTGCATTTCCTCACTACCCAGTGAGAGCACCCACCTTGCATGCCCCTCTGCAGTCCACCCTGCATCTTATGGGCTCTGCACCTCTGCAGATACCATTCCCTGTCTACACTGCCTCCTACCCCGTCCTTTGGCCTGACCTGACTCACACCTGCCAGCTGTCCACTGGGATGTCCTTCTTCAGGGAGTTGGGGGCAGCGGTGCTGTATGATCTCCACCAAGACTGGGCTTGGACTCTCAAGGAACCAGTGATCTCACTGTGCAAAACAAGCAAACAGGCAGCCCCACCTTCTCAGTGACAAGGGCTACCTTGTCCTCACTGTGGCATCCCAGTGTCATGTGTGGTAATATATCGAGTGACCAAGATAATAACAATGATGACAAGCACTCAGGAAACACCAGCCATGTACTGGGTACTGCTCTCAGCATTTGGTAGCTGCTTACTTATTTTCTTCTTACATCAGCCCTGTGAGGTAACTATGCTCTATTTTCTTTCTTTGTGGTGCTGGGCATTGATCCCAGGGCCTCAAGCATGGTAGGCAAGCACTCTGCCTCCCAGCCCCCTTGCTCTCTTTTTGGCCACTTAGCACATAGGAATAGGCACAAAGTATATGCCTAGTGCTTCTGGGTACACAGCTAGCAAGGGGTGGAGCTGGGGTCCAAACTCAGAGGGGTGCTCTTAATAAACCACTCTGCCAGGTACCTCTCCTAGGTGGCATCTGGAGATGCTTAATCTGGTCATTCTGAAAGAATCTGTGACCCGCTCTTCAAATGACAGTTTAGGCTAAGGGGTGAGAGACGGATCATGTGACTGACACGACTGATGGTGGGATGCAGCCCCTACTGACTGGCGGCCACTTTGTCTCACACTTTTGTGTGCCATGGGCTTTTTGGGTCAGAGCATGGGAGACGAAAGGTGCTTATCTCTGAAAGACACCCTATGAGTTCTCTCTCGCTTGTCAGTAACATTCCCAGGCTCAGCTCTGGGATGTGACCTTACACACAAGGCGCCTCCATAAAGAGGGTTTGGGGTGATGGCTGCAGACGCGCCTTAGCAGGCGGGGGCGGCCGCGTGAGGCGGAGGGCTGTCCGCACTGCAGGCACCCGAGGGCTGTGGGGACAGCGGCGAGGGAACTCCGCCTCTCTGGCGGGGCCCTGCATTTCTCCTGGTGTGACAGTGGCACGGCCTGGGGCTGCAGACCTCTGTGCAGCCCCAGCAGGGAAGGCGGTGCCTGTCTGAAAGGTAAGGCTTTGTTTTTCCTGCCGCCTGGAGTGAGTGCCTCCCGGGCCCCGAGGCCCCGCCCACCTGCCTGCCGTGGCGAGCAAACACGGGCTCTGTAGGTGGTAGCAGCGGCCTGGCCTTTTGTTGGGCACACCTGGTTCAAACATCTCAGGGCTGGGAGTGACTCTGGGTCCCTCCTCTGCATAGCAGCACGGAGTCAGAGGAGTGCCGAGCATTTTCCCAAGGGCTCTGACAGTCCTGTCGGCTGCTGGCTCACTCAGCCCCAAAAGGCACGTTGCAAATAAAGTTTAAACCTGTCGCTTGCTGCCTTCCCGCCTTGCGGGGTCTCGCGGCCCTGGCCCCAGTTGCTCGTCTGTCCTCTGCCTGCCTTCGCACCAGCATCCACGGCCCATCTCACCGCAGGTTTCTTGACAGCCCCTAGATGCAGAATAATACCCTGTGTTGTACACGCTCATCTCTAGAGCTAGAGTCCAGAGCCCTCTTTAAATAGGAGCTAAATAAGCAGAGTGACTGCGTTAAGTCAGTCATACCAACTGCTCCAAGGCGGACACTGACCGCAGCGAGTTGGGATTTTCTTATCATTTGTGCTGAGGTCAGCAGCAAGCCAGAGAAAGGACAGATCAAAGGTTGTTCTCCTTGGTCTTTGAGCCCAGAATTGAGAAATCCACAATTAAGCCGGCCCCCCAAAATGATTTTCGATAATTCTCTTTTGTACTGATGTCACGTCACCCTCTGAAAACTCAAGCCTTTCTCACCTCAGGCTTGTTATTAAAATATTAATTGGAGGTATTGGTTCTTTGTAAACTACCAGCACAATGGCTATGAAATAGCAAAGGGAACTGTAATTTATTTTAAGATTCAGGGATTTTGTATTTGCAAATAGGCAGCAATTATGAAATGAATACTATAATTATAACCACTCTGGACAGATGAATGAGGTGGTAACTTGCTGAGATGTGTTTTCTGGTTAGAAAATACATTATCCCAGTTCTGAACACACTCAGCAAGACTTCCTGCCCTTGAGTTCTTGGGAGCTGAATGAGAGAATGATTAAAAGCTTGGAAAAACTCCACCTCCACCTGGCTGACTGGGGGATCTGTGAGGCTGACCTTTCCTCGATAAGCAGGCAGGTAAGGGGCTCAGGCAGGAAGGTTACAGCCAAAGCCGGCAAGGGGCAGTGCCAGCACTGACCTCCTCTTTTTTCTCTGCCACCTGTGCCCTCCGGGAGGGAGGTACGGGTTTCCCCACTCCTGCTCCATCTGTCTGGACTTCACGGCCTTGAGCTGTGTGGAGCTGCCCCTCCATTCACAACTGCCGCGACCTCAGCCAGTCCAGCTGTCCTGCTGTGGTCCTTGTGCAGGAAAGCATGGTGCTTCTTCCTTGTTTTCCTTTTGGGAGCCTACTTCAGAGCACACAATGAAAGCTCACAAAAAGACTTATCTTTATCTGGTGACCTGCTTTCCTAAGAAGCAGTTTTAACACTGGGTACGGCTTTCTTGAGGGCATTCCCAGTCCCATCATGGCGTATGCTGTTTGTTTGCTCATCTGAGATTGTGTCAGATATGTAACCAAGAGTGTAACTCATTTTCAAGGATACCAATGGGGCTCATCTGTTTTTGTTGACTGTAAAGCCAAAGCGCTGGATGCCATACCAGTAAATCATACCTCTGAGTGCAGGATGGGAGTGGCGTGGTGCATGCACTTGAGCCCTTGGTCCGCGGAAATTGTGCTGTGAGGATGCCCGAGTTCAATCCCAGTAACACTTTCCCAAGAAAAACAGAAAAGACTGGGTCTCCTGTGGCTGTGGCTGACTTTGGGTAGGAATATGGGTGTCCCAACTGGCTCTGAGCAAGATCTCCTCCCCAACACACTTAAAGCTATTTACCTGGGGGTCTTAGGATCACAGTGCCCCATGAGCTTTGTGAGCAGACACTAAGGTTCCCAAGCCTTCTTCCTCTTTGCCATCCTCACTCTGGGTCGGCATGAGTGCTTCCTGTGAGACTATCCCAAGACCTATGACTTTTTTCTCTCCCGAGCACATACACTGCAGAGGAATCATTTCTGAACCCCCAGAAATGATTGGGCTGAAAGATGAAAATCAACACACACACACATCCTCTCTATCACCTGGATCTTTTTCTCTCCCCCGGGTGTTTCATCCTTCCTAATATAGCTATTGTGAGCCTGATAAATGAGAAAAAGGCATCCACAGGCCACAAGGCCTTGTGGTGACAGAAGCTGCCTGCCGAATGCACTGTGCGGGTTTGCCCTGAGGTGAGTCATTGCCAGCCTGGGAAATGCACTGGTGATGATGGATGGCAGGGGTGCTCGGATGTGCCCCTGACACTATTTGTACAAACAGGGAACTCAAACGAATGGGGTTTTTCACGAGCTTACATAAGTCAGTTGGCAGTGCACAGCGGCCCAGCTGTGTGGCATGACAGGACAGAGCTGTGCGTTCCTGCTCAGGAACAGGTGACTTTCAGAACCAGTTTGCCTGTGTCAGGACTTGAAATGGTTTGCTCTGCCTTTCTGTTGTCATAACCCCCCTTTCTCTTTGCCTTTCTCTTTGTGAAAACTTTCTTTGCAGAGGGATTCTCATAACTGGGACAGTAGGGCTACTGTTGCTTCCAGCAGCTGCCCAAGGGGTTTGCTTTGCTTTGGGACTCTGACTTCCTTGAAAGATGTGGCAGGGAGGGAGCGGCAGGTGTGTGTGGCTGGGTGCTCTGGGAAGTGGCAGGGGGATGGTGCAGGGGTGGAGGAGGGAGGGTGACTAGAAATACCCCTCCGCACATTCCTGGGGCCATCTCCAGGTGTCTGCTTTGGCTTTGGTGTGTCAGCCATACAACGGACATGGAACTTCTTATTCATGAAGTACTTTGCCAGTGCCTGACACGGGCATCTCATTTACATCTTCCATCAACCCTGTTGTTGGGTAGGCAGGACAGGGGTTATCATTAGATATAAAGCTAACAGGTACTCAGAGAGGAGGTGGGGCACTTGTGAGGCATCTGGAAAGCCAGAGCTGGGCTGGGTTCGCCTGGAACTCTGATGCAATGTACTGTAGTTTCATTCCCCGGCAGCCACATTGTGCCCAGTCTGGCTGTTAGCCCTCTGCTCTCCTGGAGACTCAAGTGGCAGGCAGGGATGGGCTTCTGAACTGTGGAACCTGCGTTTTGAGACCACACCCTACTATCAAAGCTAGAGCGCCAGTCACTTATTCCTTTGAGGCTGGGGACATACTGGCAGGGAGCCAAATCTAATCATATCCCACGATTGATTCTTGTGATTGTTTCTAAGATGATGGACGTCATTCTTTTTACACAGAGAGAAGCATCTCATCTCATCCACACCTTTGTACTAGATTTATCATTAATTTATAAGACAAAGTTTTCTTTCCTTATTAAAAGTCGGGTGATTATAGAAAGTGAGAAAATACAATACGTTCTAATAATTTCACCATCTTCATATGTGAAAAATAATGAGATTATGCTAACTATGTAGCACCCAGTTTTGTAACTTAAAAATCTCTTTTTGTTTTATTGTAAATGCCCGTAACTGTCACTGAAGATCCCTACCCCACATCTTCTCTAGGCCTGCAGAGCTCTGGCACTATTTGGCGCTATCCTTTGTGGAGTGTATATATTTGCTTTTCTCAGCACTATGGAAGTGAACATCACCATACCTAAATCTCCATTCATGTTTATTATTTAACCAACACTTATTGAGTGCATGTTTATAGCAACCCAATTTGTAATAGCCAAATCTTGGAAACAACCCAAGTGCCCATCAATCAAGGAATGGATAAAAAAGATGTGGTATTTTTATACAATGGAGTATTACTCAGCTATCAAGAAAGATTTCATCGAGACTTTTATAAGTAAATGGACACGACTTGAGACCATACTCATAAGTGAGATAAATCAGACCCACATGTGTAAATACTGTATTGTCTCCCTAGGGTAAAAAACTGAAACAGTATATATGATCCAAAATCTACAATAAATACTATGTAAGGGTAAGAAACTGCTCAACGAGTAAAAGTAATTGGGAAAGGGAAAAGGAGGAAAGAAGAGGGAAAAGGAAAAAGATATAAATCTGTATATATGTATATGTAAGATAGGTAAAATGATTGTACTGCTGAATGTATTAGTTACTGAGAAAGAACGGTTAATACTCATATGATTAGATCAATTTTACATGTCTGTATCTGTTAATGTAAACAACCATGTTGAAGATAACGATATGCAATATTGCAACTATTGTCAAGTTCCTATCATCTTGTTTTGTATACCTATAATGTTACTGCTTTGGATTCGCTGTTGTCGTTTGTTTGTCTCTTTTGCTTTTTGTCTTTCTTTTCTGTGTCTTTTTTCTCTTAAAAAATATTTATTGACTGCAAGGCACATTTTTCTTGAAAGAAATTACTGCAAGTGGGTTTGCTGGTCTAAATTTTCTCTGTGTGTACCTTTTTAATATAAATTGATATACAACATTCATAATAGCATGAACAATAATTTTTCTCATTCATGTATTCTGGGCAACATTAACATGACAGCTTCATGCTATACTTGAAACAATCTTATCAAAAGACTTTTAAAAAAATTGCAAATCATTTAAAAATGCTTCAGTGGGTGTCTTTATGTCTTGGTTGGGCTTGGTAGTGTAACAGAAGAAACACCAGAAGCAGAAATGCTGAACTAGGCCAGGGATTTAGCTCAGTGGCATAAATACTTGCCTGGCAAGTGTGAGGTTGTGAGTTTGATCCCTGGTATCAAAACAAAACAAAACAAAACAAAGCAAAACAAAGCAAAACAAAACAAAACAAAAAAAACAGAAAGAAACGTTGGGCCGGAGAGTTAGATAGATACACGTTTGGGTTTCTATTGTTCTTGCTAAGGCTGACCTTGAACTGGTGACATTTCTGCCTACGCTTCCTGATTAGCTACGGTTGCAGTGTGTACCGTCTTCCCCTGGCTCCATTTACGATTTTTATTGATATTGCCAAATCAATGTACATGTTTTACACTGTCATATTCATTAACTAATTATTTTTCAGAAAGGCTGTTCCTATTGACACCATTACCAGCAGATTCTGAGAATGTCTGTTTCCCAACATTTTTTGCTAACACATAGTTTATAAATGTAGAAATGTCTATTTATTAGGAAAAATAACCCATTGGGCATTTGCACATCGATCTACATTTCTTCTCATCATTGTCATCATCAACATTATCATCTTTCTCTTCTTCCTTTTCCTCTTCCTCCTCCCCTTCCCATTCTTCTTCTTCCTCTTCCTCCCCTCCTTCCCTTCTCCTTTCCTTCCTCCTCCTCCTCCTCTTCTTTTTCACATTTCTTCTTTTCTTAATGGCATGTTTTCCCCCACAGCAGAGATGGTGCTTCCAGCAAATGACTTATGACTGCTCTGTCCTAGGTTTTCTAACCACCTTCACTTCCCTTGGGAGTTCACCTTGTGAAGTCCAGGGAAGTGTCCTCACTTCTGAATGTGAACCTGTTGTTTGCCTCTGTTTCTGGAAGGACATTCTGGTAAGAACCTTTGTCTTTCTGATAAGAGACCTTCCAGCAGGGTAGTTTTTTTGCTCAGGACCATTGCTCTCTTGGTTTGTTGGCTGCTCCACTTACCCTCTACTCTCCTGACTTCTCCACCCTTTGGTGCTGTTGGTCACAAGTAAGTTTAGCTTTGCCTGGTTTTGAGGAAGGCTAAAAATGTGAGCTGCCTGCCAGAGGTGAATCTTGGGACCTTTTCTGAGAAGTAAGTAGGAATTTCTTGATCCCCTCACTAGGCACCTTGCTTCCAACAGATCATTCCAGTCAGTCCTTCCCATTGGCCTGGAAGGTGGGCAGCATTTTCCCAGCTCATAGACGTGCAAAGTAGTTGAGGAACTTACTATAAACCACACATCCAGTCAGTGGCATATACTGAGCTGACTTATTCCAAGTCCTGTCCTTCCAGTAGAAGGACAGGTAGATCCCCAGGCAGATCCTTCAGGGCATCTGGAAACCCATCACCAGAGAAGCTCTACAACTCAGGATTAGAGAGGCACCTAAGGCTTCATGCAGGATGCAAAGGACAACTTCCAGGTGCCAGAGCATTTCCACTTGACAGCTGCGGTGACCCTCACCCCAGCCTTGCCTGGTCCAGGCCAGCTCCCCCTTTTCCAGCCAAGCACCCCTCACTGAGCATCAATTAATGTCTTGCTTCTTATGGGATCAACCCTGTGGGATGCAAGTGTGGCCAAGGCTCTAGATCAGGTATTGCAACTTTTCAATTTTGTCAGTCTTACCAATGGAAGGATCTACTCATAGACTCCCAGTTTTCTGAGAAGTCCCTCCCTAGTCTTGGGTCATGAAGACCATATTCTCATATACTCTCTGGGTGACATCTTAATTTTAACAATGAAAACATATTTGAAATAGTTATTTTAATTTTTATGTTTTTTCTTTAAAAAATCTTTATTCTTTCTGTTGATACTGTGAAAATATCAAACAAAACAGTGTATAACGTATTTAAGTGCTCAATAAATATTTAAAGAACAAATGCATATAATATGTGAAGTGCAAATTCCTTTGGTGTGCCTCCCAGAAACAAACATTGTCAATAGTTGACTGAATAAACTTTTATTATCTTTTTCTAGGCATTTGCACATACATGCATGTGGATATGTTTTCACAAGATGGATTCACATGATACATATTGTTCTGCATTCATTTAACACTGTGTCTTGGGCATCTTACCATGTCCTCAGTACACAGAACTCCACCTCCTTTCGGCTATCTGCTTTGGATTTTATTATATGGATGTTCTACAATTTATTTACAAGTCTTTTATGAATGAATATTTGGGATGTTTCCAATTTTTCCTTTTTGAAAACAATATTACAAGTAGTATAATATTTTGAAAGACCTCTTTGAGATGCACCAAAAAATTCTGGAGCACACTAACTCTATGCTGGACATGATTGGTTACCCACTGTTCAGAGACCTTGCTGATCTAGCTACTCAGAATTAAACTCCTTCCCCCAGCTCCATCACCAGCCATGTGTTCTTTCATCCTCTTCTTGTCACTGGCATGGATGAATTTCTTACCTACTGGTTTTTGAGATCTTGATTATGGCTAGCAGATTATTTTTCTATCCTTCCTTTTTTCTTCCCAGAAGGAGCATTTAACACTTTTTTGCTTTTCAAAGTTTTTGTTATCATTTTAGTTACTTTCTCATCACTGGGACAAAATACCTGACATACATAACTTAAAGGAGGAGAGGTTTGTTTTGGCTCACACTTTTGGTACATGGTTGGCTGGCTCCAAAGCAGAAATGGCATGGTAAAAGGACCAGGGTGGAGACCAGCTGTGTATGCCAAAGCAGGGGGAAGGAGAGAGAGAGTCTCACACACACACACACACACACACACACACATACAGAGAGAGAGAGAGAGAGAGAGAGAGAGAGAGAGAGAGAGAGAGAGAGGAGGAGAACAAGGAGGATGAGGAGGAGGAGGAGGAGGAAGAGAGAATGGGAGGAGAAAGGGAAAAGAAGGGCAGGGAAGGGAAGGGAAGGGAGTGGTGCCAGGGACAAGAATACACCCTTCCAGATCACACCCCCAGCGGCCCACCTCCACCCAGGTCCCACCTCCAACAGAAAGGCAGCTGTAGCACCCTCATGAGCCAATCGCTTTCCACATACATGAATATTTGGGGGGATATTTTATATCTAAGCAGTTACCAAAGCTTTACATTAATATAAAAATTATTCATACAGCACCTATGATGAAGAAAAAGTCCCCCTTCTACCTACACATTCATCTATTTCTATTTTCTATTTTCTAGAGAGAAGCAATTTCAACACTTCTAGCTGCTTTTGTTTTTAAATATTTAAAAAATTTCTCTTAGCTGTTCTTAGAAAAGCATTTGCTTCCGTCATGCTGCCAAACATGTTTGTATCGTAACTTTTCCATTCTGTCAGTTTAACCAATTGAAATATCAAAGCATTCCCTATTTATTTCTTAAGGTGGAAGATGAACATCCACTTTCTTTCCTACCTCTCTCCTGTTTGCTGTCAATACAAGCTTTCATGATCCTTCACCACACTACTGAGAGTTACCGTAGAGTGTATTTTGATACGTCAGTATTGAGTGTTTACATTACATGGACTGTCATATTAATCAATGAGCATTTTATTTGGCTACACAACTTTGTTCAACCCCATAATTAATAATTTTTATCAGTTTAGTTGTCTATCAGTTATTACTGTTTTGTTTCCGTACTATTCTCCTCTTGTGTAAATCTCCTCTCCATGTATTCTGACACATCAGGTATTTTCCTGGTAAGGTTTGTCCTGGAATATCCTGATTTGCTCTGGTCTGGACAGGTTGCCTTCTATGCTTGATCTACATCTGTATTCTTGAGAGTTTTGTACACTATTATCCTGGAAATTAATTTTATTTCTCTTTTGAGTGGAATTTTCTGTTTCCTGAGTCCTACGGCTTTCTCTTTCCTGGTTTACCCCTCATTTGTAGGGCACATTTTCTGGGGATTCCTGAGAAAGAGTACACTAGGGGTAATGTTTTTAAAACCTTGCTTGGGTTATGAACTATTGATTTTCTCATCACACTGGATTTGATAATTTGCCTGGGTATTGAATTTTAATCAGGGAAATATTTTCATTATTTATTAATTTTTGTTGTTTTTTTGTTTTGGTACTGGGAATTGAACTCACGATCTTGCACTTGCCAGGGAGGAACTGCACTGCTGAGCTACATCCCCGGCCTCTTTCTTTATGAATTTTAAGGCTTTGCCCAGTTTTTGATGTGGTTATTGAGAATTCCAATGCTACATTGATTCTTATCTTTTGTGAGAAATGTGTTATATACTATGTAGAGTTCTAGCAGCTTTCTTTTGTTTTCACTACTCTGATGTTGATATTTGGTATTATTTTGGTATGATTTGATTTAGTTTTATTTTCTAGGGACTCAGTGGATGATTCAATTTAGAAACTAATATCTTCTATTTTAGAATATCTATTAGAATTCTTTATTTTCCTATCATTCCTCTTGAGTACCTGCCTTCACTTTTGAACTCTTGTGTGGCAGATTATGAAGTCGGGTTCCTTTCATCCATATCCTTTGCCATGTAAGTTAGTGATCTGTTCTGTGCTGATGTTGGGCTCAGCCATGTCTTGCTTTTGGCCAATGGGATGTTTGTAATCATGACACAAGTAGAGGACTGATGATAACTTATGTGATTAGCTTGATTACACTTGCTTTCCCCAGTGCAAGGAGAAGAACGTGTCTAGGTTAGTGCATCAGTCCACGAGGGAATGAGAGATAGATGGAGTAGAGCCAACTCCTAGCCAAGTCCAGCAGCCACCCAGATTCATGAGGGATGAATTCTTCCCATTGGTGCCCCTGAGACTGGCTTATTGTTCAGAATTGCTGACTCAACAACTGATATTTGGGTGTTAGACAGCATAATCCTTTGATTTTCCTTTTACTGTTCTGGCTGGGAATCTTTGTGTGTGTGTGTGTGTGTGTGTGTGTGTGTGTGTGTGTGTGTGTGTTTGAGACAGGGTGTCACTATGTAGTCCAGAAGTCCAGCTTTGAACTCACTACATAGTCCAGGCTGGACCCAAACTGGCAGCAATACTCTTGCCTCAGCCTTCTGAGTGCTGAGATTACAGGCATGGGCCACCAGGACCATCCTTTCTGGGGAGGGGGTGTGTTAATATTATCTTTCATCCCTTCTATTGAGTTTTTCATTTTTGTTATCCTATTTTTAATTTCCAGGAACTCTGTTTTTGATTCATGGCATGTCATTTTTGTTCTGTAGCATCTTATTCCTGTTTTATAATAGCAATAGCTTTTCTCTTCTTTTTTTGGCTTTCAGGATTAAAACCTGGGTCTTGTGCCCTGAGACCGTAACTCTCTCTTTTTAAAATATCACTTCTTATTGCATTAACTAGTATTTAAACTTTTCCTTTCTTTGCATTGTGTCTTTACTCCAAGTAGTTTTCATTCTGTTATTTTGGTCCCTATTTATTTATTTGGCAGTACTGGGTTTTGAACCCAGGGCCTTCACACTGAGTTATATCCCCAGACCTTTATTTGCATTTTGGCTCAGAGGCTTGCTAAGTCACTAAATTATCCAGCTTGGCCTGAACTTGCAGCCTTCCTGCCTCAACCTCCCAGAGTGCCAAGATTATAGCCATGCACCATCAAGCCTTGCTTGACTGATACAGTATTTTTTGCCTGTCCATTCACATTCACTAAAAAACTGGGAGGTGTTCATTAAAATTGGGAGTGTGTGTGTGTGTGTGTGTGTGTGTGTGTGTGTACATACATGCTATTCACAGACCAGCAATCTTTTGGGGGAACTTCTGGCTTCTTCTCTAGGGCCGACTCAATGACCTCCCATTCTGGAGCTTCGAGGATGCTCACCTGGCTGCCAGAATTCTGAGACTCTTCTGGGGGCAACATCAGGAGGCAGTCTCGGCATTCAGATCATAAACTTTCACTTGATTCTCCTGTTTCCTATATGATACCCATGCCCTCTACTGTGCGTGGTGCCCCCAGACCAGAGTGCCCTGATACAAATGACCCTGCAGCCTTCCTTCTTTGGGCAGAGGGGCATTTGGCTGCTTGGGGGAAAGGGGTGCCTGAGTTCTGTAGGCTGATTGTAAGCACTTCCAGCCAGCCCTCCTGCTGACAGCTCCACTTTCTGCAGGTCCCTGGTGCCTCTAATTCCTAGGGCTTTATATAATTCTATGGCGAACATCAGGTGGCTTTTTGGCTTTCTTCACTGCTGACTTAGGATTTAGTTTACTTAGGTTTGTTAAGTCAGTGCCTCTCATCCATCGGCTTTCCTGTTTCCAAAATTTTGTTGCTATTGTTTACTCTCTTGTTATTCCTATCCCTATGGATTTATAGGCAATTTTTTCTTACATAGAGTTTTAATGGGATGTCCTTATCATTTCTTTAATAGTACATCATCATTATAAAATGTAAAGAAATCCATAGCAAGGGATGCCCCCTCCAGAGCTACTCTTAATTATTTATCCTTGCAGATAGTTTTACCCTTGTGAATTATATTATATGCATGTGGATGCTGAAGTAATGCTCACATGTGTAAACGTGCACTTTGCAAATGTGCATGAGATTATACTATAATGCTTTGGAACCATTCTTTGCCTCAGCACTTAATTTTGAGTCTTTCACTCATACATATGGAGCTGCTGCTTTCTTTATATTAAGCTTCACAGTGTCGTTATACCATCACTCATCTCTTATTAATGACGTGGGATGTTTCCACTGTTTTGTTACTGTGAAGAGAGCCATTCTGAGTGTTACAGTGCCTCTCCATCTCTGCACACCTGTCCTTTTGTCTCTGTAGGCATTTCGTCTAAATGGAACCACCAGTGGGCATGCACGGTTAAGATATTGGTGAATAGTATCAGAAAGCTCTCCACAGAGACATATCAATTTTTACTGTCCTTCTGGACATAGGACAAGGACTCTTCTTTTTGCCTCGCCTCTTTTTTGTTTTAATTGTTGCAGCTTAATTGAGTGAACATGATGTCTTATTGCTGCTTTGATTTGCATTTCTTTGAGTAGTTAGGCTACATGGCTCCTCTGTGACCTGTTTGCTTCCCACATTTTTCTCTTTTTTTTGGGGGGGAAGGGAACCCTCAGACCCTGGCTTAACCCCTTGCTTTGCTGTCCAGGTGCCATGGAGCCCTGGAGCTCAGAGGCTGGGCAGGCTGCACAGGTGGTGGGGTGGTTGGCATGAGGAGGGGTGGGTGAGAGAGCAGTGTGTACCCTCCCTGGTTTCTTGGCTTTGCCTGCACCAAGTCTCTGTGTTGTGGGTGAGTGCAGATTTCTCCCCATCAGCGCTGGTCTGCTGCTGACAGGTTCCAGGCCAGAGTGGCCTTCTGGGGGCTCTGCTTGTAGCCCACTCAGTGTCTGCATCTTGGTCGGTGGTTCTGGCACTGGCTGGGGTGGTGACATTCATAAGGGTTTACATTCCATGAAGGTAGGTATGTTTTTCAAAAATCTTTTTAAAATTGTGAAATATAACACATCTAGAAAACGTTCAGTTTAACAAATTATTGTAAAGCAAAACCATAGAACCACCACCTCAGCCAATAGTTGACTTTTCATGACACTATGGTGGATGGAGCCCTTGGCTGTTGGGCTGCAGATTTCCATCTGGCCGGGTCTCTGGGCTGGGGAAAGGTGTCCTTCAGTTGTAGAGGCACCACTCAGGTGTGGCCACTCTAAGGCAGGGTGCTAGAATCTTGTCCTGAGAGTGGAGTTGGACACTGTGACTCCCATTTTATCTCTCAGCCCCACTTCCCTGACCTGTGTCCTGGTAGACCCAGGAACATCCAGACCTCAGGAATTTGGGTGGGACCCAAGGGGGTTGGGGAAGTTCAGAAATCCACAATGCAAGGCTCTGGGAGCAGGTCCAGAGGCCCAGTCTGCCTGGCTTGGAATTTGGGGTTGGCCACAAACATTCACCCCACTGCAGAACTTGGCCCTCCTGATTGGCTTGCTTGGGGCAAGTCTGTACTGTGTGGGCACAGCCTTCTTCACCCCAGTAGAGTGTGGAGGAGGGAAGCCCTCTGTGTGGGGGTTTCTGTCATGAACCAGAGATGGATACGAGCAGCTGAGGGGGGTGGATCTGCATGCTCTTGACTTTGGGTTGAGTCCTTGCTGAGAGAGTATCCCTGGCCCTGGGGATTCACCTCCCTTTGAGGTACCAGCCCCGTGGTCCATCTCCAGATGACATCTGTGCCCCCAGTGGCCAGTCCACTGACGGGCAGCCTTCACCTCAGGAGACAGCTGTCAGCCCTTGGGTCACTTACTCATTTCCAGTCCCTCCCTCTCAGCTGCCCTTTCCTGTGTTCAGTCTTCCTCCCACCTGCTAGATGCCTCGGGTGGCTGGAAGGGGCACAGACTGAGTACTTACACTTGGGAGCTAATGGTCCTTATGTCTCACCATAGCCCAGCAGAACGTTCTGTGAGAATGGAATGTTTTCTTTGGTACCAAGCAAGGTAGGGAGGGAGCTGGGAGACAAGCAGAGAGGGCACACAGGCCTGGGCATGGAGCAGAGGGATCAGAGGAGGCTTCCGGTAGGAAACCAGCCCAGAGATGCAGTCTGCAGGTGTGCTGGAAAGAGCGATGGGGGACAGGGCCAGAGGATGTGCAAAGGCCCTGTGACAGGGGAAGTATGTGGAAAATCCATGTAGTTGGAGAAGAGTGTGAGGGGGAGAAGTGAGAGCTGGGCAAGAGCCATACAGAGAACTTTACTAGGAAAGGGTTGGGGGCTGGGCATGGCATGTTAGGTGTGCATTTTAAGGAGAGTCCATGGCTGCTGTGTATGTGGGAAAGGTCTGGAAGGTGGGACCTGTTCAGAAGCCCTCGGGGTAATCTCAGTGGGAGCAGTGGCAATGGGGTAGAGTAAATAGCGGGAGAGATGGTGACAGTATCGTTGAGGGTGGCCCTGGGTGACAGGAGATGACCTGGGGCCCCCTAGAGTTGGAGGTGGCTGGGGAAGAGTAGGTTTGGGTGGGAAATAGGTGAATTCATTGTGTCAGAGGTACTGGAGGGCCACAGCATAGGAGGTGTGGAGCGCGTCTTTGGATGGACTCAGTGAATAGGTCTGGGCCAGGGACCAAACAAGGTGGGTATCAGCAGCACCTGCTGTGCCTGCCTAGCTCTGGTCCTTCCCCTGAAGCTGGTGCCCCTGAGTTATACTAGACTGGAACAGCCAGGACAAAGGGTGCCCCTGAATGGGAGACAGTCACAGCTCACCTGTGTCTGCTGTAGTGTGTGTGTGTGTGTGTGTGTGTGTGTGTGTTAGACATTTTTTCATTGTTCCACCCCAAGTTAGGCCAAAGTGGCTGGAGGTAGAGGAGGGAGGAGCCAGCATGGCAAGGTGGGACCTGCCCAAGAAAGATGAATTTTGCTGTGTGAAGTTAGGCTCATCTAATGGACACCAACTGACCCTTGGCATTAGTGGATGCAAGAAGAGTTGTTCCAGCCCCTAAACTCTGCCTCCTGGTTTGTTTGTGTGACAGAATCATCTCTCTTGGGGATTATTTTATGAGCATCAGCCTGTGGGTTCCCTAATTCTATCAGTGTTCCTCTGCGAGACTGGAACTTTGGAGGGCAAGCTGCCATTCAATCCACGCCAAATCGAATTTTAGCTGAGGATGGTGTTCTAGGACTTCACAGGGGATGTGCTAGCTTCACTGTCCCCACCTCCAGCCCTATTCCATGCCAGTCTGTGAGCAATCTGGACTTATACCCAGAGAAGGAGGCTTAGCGCATGGCCATGCTAACCCGTACGATGTCGGGAAAGTCACTTGGATGGGGCTCCGGGCTAGGATTTTAATGCACTTTGTTCTTTGCCTTTTTACAGTGTCTGACTGGGAAAGCCCACTCTGACCGTGGGGACCCAGCCTGCAGAGGGGAGCCTCAGAGGAACCAGTGATCTTGAATAGGAGGTTTATGCTGGGGCATGGCCACAGCTCCTGTCTTGGTCCAGGGGAAGAGTGGACCAGGTAACAGAGCCCCATGGTTCCGGGAGCTTTGCTCCAGGGCTAGTTTTGGTTAGAATACTGCGCTTCCCTCTGTACCTGTCACCAGCTCTGTAGACTCTGTCTTTGTGCCTCCCCAAAGGTGTTACTTCCTCTGCACATGAGCCATGGCTGCCACCCTAGTTCATCTTGCACCTCTCTCCTGCAGGCTCAGGACTTCTGACCCTCCTTGGCAGTGGGGCAACCTGCTGCATCTGGGGCCTCTTATCTGTTGCCTCTTTGCACATTCTGTTACTTTTACCTACAGTGTTTCCATCCTTCCCCCTACTCCCTTCTGCATTGCCAATTGCTATGCATTCAGCACATAGTGGTTATTCATACCGTTTCTCAAATGAATAAATGTCAAATGAAGGCTTTGCATCTCAATCCATTGTCATTTCATAAGGAAGCTGCCTCTTGATCCTCTTCGTATTTTACACTGCACTTATACTCTGTTCCTAATTGTCAATCTATGTTCACTGGGCAAAGATTTGTGACTGGTTGTTGGGGACTGGCATCTGCCACATGCTGTGTGCCAGCAAACCTTGTTGCGCTGAATTGAGCAACATCTTTCGATACTGAGAAAAGCCAGTGAAACTCTGCTGAAAGTCTTCTGTCAAATACTTTGGGGGTATATTTTAATTTTTTCTGAGACCTTATACCTTAGGTGTCAGTCTCTGTCTTCATGGAACAGGGGATTTTCACATGAAGCTTGGAGGATGAGGAGGACGTGCCCTGCAAAGATCAGACAAAGATGGTCACTTCAGGTGGGGAAAGTCTTGGGCTAGTGTGAGATTAGGTGAGATCTACTTTACTTATAGTCAACCATAGTTCAAGGAATCGGATTAGTGGCTCTGCTTTGTCTGTAATCTGATTATTTATTTATTTAGACAGGGTTTTGTTGTGTAGTTCAAGACTGACATTTGAACTCACTATGTCCTCCAGGCTGGTCTCAGACTCATGGCAAGCCCCCTGCCTCAGCCTCCTGAGTGCTGGGGTTACAGGCGGGTGCCATCATGCCTGACTAATCTGATTTTAGACTTCTTTTCTGTGCTTAGCGCCTCTGAACCCTAACTCATGTGCTTTCTGTCCTCATTTCTCTTATTTCTTGCCTTCAAGCCTTTGCTTGGGTTGTTGCCCATGTGTAGGAGGCTGTTTTTCAGGCGCCATGTCCTGCAAGTCTGAGCTTTTCCACCTTTCATCAAAATTGTGATTGTTGGAATGTTGTATCTTTCACAATGTTCCTGAACTCCATCATGTTACAGTTCAAGTGACTTCACACTGCATCCATCTGCACAATGTCACTGAGTTATTTATTTGTCTACTATGTGAGTTTTGCTGCCAGAGTTTGTAGAGGAGTCAGGTGCCTGAGCCATGGTATCTCTGCCCACGGAGTTCCTGGCCTAGTAGAGAGATTGTACCTGGAGGAAATGGCTCCTTGTGGGGTTTTTTGGGTCAAAAGGATCATCAGGCAAAACTTCATCAAGGCAGCACTGTAAAATTTGGTCCTGCAAAACTGCAGGATTGAAAACTTCAGTGGGTTACTCAGGAATTGCGGGTGGAACCAGATTGTACTACCCATTAAGTACGCAGTGACTTCCAATTAGCCATCGGTACTAGGGGTTGTGAAGGTCTCCCGAGCAGAAAAGAGGTTGTCACCTGGTCCTCCCTTAGAGCTTGGAGCCTTTTCTTTATATTCTTTTGCATCATTTGGAAGTTTTACAAAAAATGTACTACTAATTACAATGATATATACTTTGTTCTAATTCTAAACTCAAAGGAAGATGGGGTGTCAGAATTAACCTTGTTGATGATTGCTGCGTGGGACAGAGCTCCAGAAGTGGCTCCAAAGTGCAGCACATCAGGGTATCTGGTTGCAGTGTGAGATGGAAACCATTACATCCAGTCAGTGCCTGGTTGGGAAAGGTACGGTAGCTTATGACACCAGACAAACTATCATCACAGATTAAAACTCTTCTGTGATCCTAGGGTAGTAGTCATGTCTTGGAACATTTGCTAATCTTTTAAAATTTTAACAATGTGAAATAAATCACTTGCTTATGATTGGTTTGTTTAAAGATTATTTTATTCACTCATGTATTTATTGAACTAATATCTGTGGATATTAACTTCCATGGAACATATACCAGAGGGCAATGTCTAAAGGTAGCTTTCTGAGAGATGTGAATTAGAAATAGTCTACTTTTCACCCCAATGTGGACTAAAACATTATAGTTCCTGGGAGTAAGAGAAACAGCTAGAAGTGCAGGCTTATGTTTCTTACTGTAAGATAATGTAAAAAGCACTAAGAAGTGCAACTCATAATGGAAAGTCACAGGTAGAAGGCATTTCATGAGGTTATCAGAGGCTGCATGTTTAGGTTCATAATATAGAAGAAGTGGGAGAGACAGGTTAAAAGCCAGCATGTGTTTTCCTAGGGTAGTTGGTCTCATTGCTGTCATGGTGAAATCCTAAGTACTGGTTAGGTACTCAGGTTTGGGACCAACCCCAGAGATTCTCCTCCAGGTGCCTGGGCTGGAGGCCTATAGTCTACAGGTTGACCCAGCTGCCCGCCCCAGGTGGTCCCGAGGAGCAGGGATTCCCTGGGCAGAAAGGCCAGCCTTACATTTTCCAAAGATGCTGAGTGCGGTATGGGTCCCATCGGTTTCAAGGCCACTTTGGGACCACGCACTTGGGCGTTTTCTCTCTCCCCATGTGTCCCTGGCACTGAATACCAGCGGTCCAGGAATCAAAGCCAGGTATATGGAGCCCATGCAGCAGCAATGGATGTGGGATAGGCTGACAGGGCAAATGCCTTCTGGAGGATGAGACCGTGGAAGTCTGGGAAAATCCTGTGTGCCCAGAGGCACTGAGCAGTGGGGAGTGAGACTGTTCTGAATTTCGCATAGGCCCCTCACTACTCCATCCCGGTGACTCAGGAACCTGGTTTGGGATAGAATGGGTCTGTGTTTCTGCATACCTGTCACCCTTCATCAACTGCAGACTTTTGACCAAAGCGTCCAGTGGGTCTGATACCCTATATCAGAACAATCGCTGTTGTGAGAGTTGGCGACTCCCCCAGCCATCTCAGTTTAAGGATGGGTAAACCAAGGCCCAGTAATGACAGATGACTCATGGAGAAGTGAAAAGATGGGTGGGGTGGTCAGATAAATGTATCCTCCTCATCTCTGCCATCCTGCTGGATGATCTTGAATGGATTATGTGACCTCTTGGTGCCTCACTATGCTCATCTGTAAAACAGAGATAATAACGTCTGTCCCTTTGGGCTATTCAGAGGATTTCACGTTGTTTTTCTCAGAGCATTGCACGCAGGAGGGACTACTTGTTGATGTCCAGGGCTACCCTTGAGTCAGTGGTGGGCCTGACCGAGATCGCTCCTGACTTCCCATCAAGTGTTCTGATCCTATCCCAGGGCCGCGGGGACCCCCTAGTGCTCTGCAGCCTGGTCAGACCCTTGCTCCAGCTGTGATTTTTGGGCTTGGGATTTGAGGCAGTGAGCAGTCTCTGTTTGCTAACTTTGTATATTGCTTAATAAGGAAAACATGGTCTGTCCTGGCAAACAGTGGATCTGGCCATATATGGGGAAAAGGAGTAACTTGGATCCAGTCAAGCACAAGATTCTGAGCTTGTCTTAGTTAAAACAAAATCAAGGACAATATGGAGTACCACTTTCCTTTGTCCAGTTTGGTTATGAGAGAATTTCTGATTATAAATAGGCAACATATTGCAGTGTTAGCTTTAGAAATAGCTGTGAACTGTTTGGGAAGCAAATCCTCTCAGCACTTGAAAGAACTTGGCTTAGAGGAAGGGTCCAGTGGGTGCAGAGACAGTGGCTGTCTCAGAGCCGTGCAGAGTGGACGGAGGCTCTTCTTAACTGGTCGCCAGCTCCAGGCCCAGGGGTCTGGGACTGGCAGGGGTGGCAGCTTCTAGTCAACACCAAATGAGGGGCCTTCTTGCCTCTGCAGGGGAGGATTGCTAACCCCATTCCATCCCCTTCCCATAATCACCTGTTTGTGAAGTCTGCCTCACTCACACACACTTGGTCATTTGTTTATTGACTATTCAAGCACATTTGGTGCTCTCGCTGCTCACTGTGTGAGGCTGACTCCTGATTCCCTCCTACTCCTCTGTCCTCCACCCTGGTGCCCTCTCTTCCTCAGGCTGCTCGTTGTGCATGACTGTTGCCCCGGACTCTATCCTTGGTCCTTTTCTCCTTCTGCATACTCTTCCCTCTACTTTTGGAATCAATTTGTATAACATAGCAATTAAAAATGACCAATCTGCCTGGGTCCAGTCCTAGCTCTACCACGTACTAGCTCTATGACCTTAGGCAAGTGGCCCAATTGCTCTGTGGCTCAGATTTCTCTCCTGTAAACTGGGGGCAATGGCAGTGCTTACCTCTCAGCTGGTTAGAGTGGCTGAGTTAATCTACACAAAGCTCCTCGCACAGTGCCTAGCAGAAAGTCAGCATGCAGAAAGCTGGGCCACTGTTCTTTGCTGCGGACCCTGGGTTCTTCCATTTAGACAGTCACTCTCTTCTGAACTCTAAAGGCAAGACTTCCAGCAGCCTTCCTCACTCGATCAGTTTGGGCTAAGCACCTGCTGTCGCTGTCATGAGCTCCGCATTCAGCTTGGAGCTTGGCATTGAGGAAACAAGGTCCAGGTTATAAGATGTGTGACGATGTGTTCTGCCACACAGTGGATGCACCCCAGACCCACTGCTCTCCCAGGGAAAGCTCCCTCTTGGGGGCTACTTAGGCCAAGGACATGGGAGACAGCCAGAAAAGGCTGGGGTTTCCACCCCTGGGGGAGGATGGGTCACCTTTGTTCTTAAGAGTATTTCTTGATTGTTTGCACGTGTGCTGGGCCTGGGTCTAACCCCTGCTGAACACCCACCCACTTGGTCTCCCTGCTAAGCCTCCTACCTTCCTCTCACTCATGCTCTACCCTTCCCTGGCTGAAGTCTGCCAAAGTCTCTGTGAAGACTTTGGTTTCCAGCACCTTTCTCCAGGGTTTACTATGTGATGGGGCCCTGTAGCTGTGGCCCTTTCTGCAGGTTTGGAAGGAGTCTATTTCACTGGGAGGTGAGACATTGGACCCTGCTGTGGGTTCTGACTCCTGGGTGCCCGATGTCACTGTGACCCAGAACACCAGATCTATGAGTGTTGCAAGCCAGTGCTGCTCAGTGGGGAACTGGCTGTGGGTGTGTAGGCAGCCACAGTAGTGTGGGGCTAAGGGGTCACATGCTCCAGCTCTGAATTTCCCTGGCCTAAGCAGAATTAGTAAGTGATGATTGCCATGCTTTCTTGATGAGTCTTCAGGTCTGGCCCTGCTGCTTTTCACACTCTCTCTTGTCACGTGTCTCTGCTCTGGCCACAGCAGGCTCAAAATGTTTCTTGGAAGAGACCTCTTTGAAGAGACCTATTAGACTTGTCCTTGGTTGGTTGTTCTTTACATTCCTAAGTGGACTTTGCCTGTTTCCCACACTGGACTCTCAGACCTTCTCTAGTTCCCTAGTTCTGAAGGCTTCCCCGACCAAGCCATCCAAAGGCTAAAATGAGCCCGGTCCTTTGGCCAAGGCTCTGCAGGCAGGACTCTGCCCCTGCTTCTCTCTCAGAGGTGAGCACGCTCAAAGCTGGCACATGGAGAATCCTCAGCCCCAGTGTGACTGCCTCTTGAATTTTGGTTCAAACAGAGATCTCTGTCACTAAGACCTTTTTAGAGAACACCTGGCTTTCCAGATCTTTCTATGTCCTGGATTCCTTCTCCTTGACTTCCACCATAGCTGTCTGGTGCTTCAGGTTTGGGACCCGTGTCCTGTGCATGTCAGTAGTAAATTCCAAGCCGAAGCTGGGACAGGTGACTTGGAGATGTCAGGTGTGGCCAGTCCGGCAGGTGGACCCTGCATGTATCTGGGCCAGAGTGTGGATCCTGGACTGAGAACTTGTGTAGGAATTGGTATGGCTCCTAAAGCACTGTAGCTCCACTCACATGCTGGTTCCTCAGTGCTTACCTGTTAACCTGGCACAGGAGGGGTTCCTCTGGGCTGAGATGTTGGTGTCCAACCACTGTGCAGATGCTCTTCGGCCCCACCCTGGGGAGGGCAGGCAACCAGGTTGTCATTTATAAACCCCTTCCCTCCATTTCAAAGCATGGAGACTGATTCCTCTGGGCGTGGACAGTGTTTTCTCTAGATTGGTTCCCAGGACTCAGTAGATGCCACTCTGTCACCCCCACTTGTCACACAGTGAGCAAAATTGAGTCTTTCTATTGTTTTCCCAGGCTCATGGAATGCCCTCCTCCCTCAGATCCTATGTTGCTGTCACTCTGGTGGCTTTTGCTGATGGGGCCACAGGCCTCTCAGTTCTCTACTATCCTCCTCCCCCTGACACCTCCTTATACAGCAGTGGTTGAGAGCACAAGCTTTGCTGTTGTGGAGTCCAGATTTAAATCCCAATTTGCCAGCTGTGTAACCTCGAGCAGGTAACTTGTCTTCTTACAGCCCACATTTCCTTGAGGATCCTGACTAACACATTGTGCATGGAAAGCACTGTGTGCCTGAAAAAGAGTGGGTGCTCAGCAATAGGCAGCTGGTATAATGATGGTGTTGAGAGTTTCCTGGCTCCACCTATTTCCTCTTTGGTCTCTACTACCTGGATCACTTCTTTTGTGATCAGAGCAGCTGGGCTGAGGGAGAAGTTTTCCTTGGGAGCCAAGTTCAGAATGTAGTATCTCAGTAAGGTGATAGTGGTGATGGTGTGTGTGTGTGTGTGTGGTCCAGGAGGGATCAGAGTGGGCTGGATGACTTACAGGCTGGTGTCTTGGTGCATAGGAAACTCAGGAGTTTCCCATTTCAGCTGGCAGAATTGCTGAGGTAGATGGGGGACCCCCTACACATGTAAGAAGCACAATTCTCCTCTATTTTTTAGCTATTCAGAAAAACATGGCATTTTGGACCTCTTTTGAACGAGCCTCAGCCCAACTCTGAGGATACAGTGGTAAATTAAGAAGATTCAACCAAAGTCAAACTTTTTATTATCCTACTTTCTTGGGGTAGGGTGGTGAAGTGAGAGGTTATTAAAAATAAAAATGATACATGATCTGTTAATGTTTCTCAGGTAATTCACAAAAATACAAAGGAAATTTTAAAAATCAAACAAGTTAAAGTAAAAATTCTACTATCTGAAAATGTTGACATTTTGATGAAAATACTATGATCATGCACTTTATTAGATAAGTGTATCAGAGTCTGACTTTTGGGAAGATGGCAGAGTAGTAAGATGCAGAGAAAATAGTCTCTCTGAGAGACACCGTCTGGATGCGGGAATATACCATTTTGAGGAAGACAAAAAGGAGGGAAATGGGTTCCTTAGACCCAGGAAGAGTCTGAAATCTGAATCTAACCCCACAGAGAGAGTCAAAAGGAAAACTTCAACAAAGAAAGTGGTAGCTGGTGGTGCCTTTGACTGGAGCTGGACTCAGTACGTGAGGGGAGCTGTCAGAACCTGGGGGCACACGGTCTCAGTGTTGGCGGCGGCTGGCGACCCCAGGGGCCTCTGCAGAGCCATTTGTTGGTGGAGGAAAGTGATGGGCACGGAGGACTGTGCTGGCTGGTGGTGAATGCAGAGGACCAGGTCCTCCTGTGGGAGACAGCGATTGACCAGGAGCCATTTTGGAGTTGGGCCCCAGATAAGCCTGGAGCTAAAACTGTTCCCGGCTTCCACCAGTGGTTCCTAGCTGGGCGCAGACCCATGGAGTCTGCTTGGACTGCAGTGAGCCCAAGGAGTCTGTTCTCAGGGCAGGCCTGCTAAGGTTGTCTATTACTGTGTCCTCGAGCAGTTGCTGGCTTGCAGGGATGCAGTGCCATGATTTGGGTTGCTGTCTTCACAGGCTGTCTACCAGTGAATCCAGAGAGAACCCTAGAAGTGGACTCTTTTCTTTTTTTTTCTTCTTTCTTTCTCTTTCTTTTCCTGTCTTTTCTTTTTATTGTTTGTTTATTATCATTATTATTATTATTATTATTATTATTATTTGAGTGTGAGTGTGGTTTCTGCCCTCCTTCTGGGTGTGGTCTTGTTTTGTTCTCCTTTTTGTCTCTTTTGGCTCTCTTTTCCCTCAGTGCTCTGCAGCAGTTTTCCTAAGTTGGTGGGACCCATTTTTCTCCTCCACTCTACTTACAGTCTCTTTCTCTTTTCTCACTTCTCTGCCTTCTGTTAAATTCATTTTGGGTCCTCACCCTTGGGGACAGAATTGACATTTTGTGAACCTATGTATTGTATATGATTGTTTTGTATTTTGATGTATGGTTACCAATTCAGTTTATATGGCTGAGGGTTGCAAATTAGGGGTTGACTCAGTTTACTGTTTTGTTGGCTATGTTTGGTGCTGTGGTGCCACTGCAGCCAGAATTAACTTGACTGATCTGGATATCTGTTGGCTCTGATGGTCCAGGACTGAGATTGACTGGAGGTCACAGAGAGAGCTGAGGCACGGTGCCAAGGAACCAAGGACTGGGCTAGGTGAGCAGTGGTTTCTTATCTCTGACAAACTGAGGAGGTGGAATTTTCCAATAGACTCAGAGCCCAGGAAGCAGTTACACCTGGAAGATATCTCCGGGAAGTGCTCATCAATTGGAAGTCCTTAATACCACCATTAAAGCAACTTACTGCAGGCAACTAACAGGTATCACTTTAGGAATTAAACTAAAAAAGAATAGAAACGAGAAGACACTTAAACAGGACACAACCTCAGACACCCAGTTCACCAAAAGCAAACACATGGGGCAATGAGGCTGGAAAATCCAAAAGCCCCCTACAAGGTTTCTCCAAAGTGGTAACAAAGCAATTGAACGAGGCTTTGGAAAAAATGAAATCAGAAATAATCTCTCAAATAACCACAGAGATTACCCAAATTCACACCATGCTTAGTGATGTTACAGCAGATACAGACAAAAAAAAAAAAAAATGAGCTTAAGCAAATTATGGAAGTACAACATAGAAAGCAAATGGATTCCATAAAGCAGATTCAAACAGATATTCAGGACAATAAAAACTCCATTGAAAATATTCGAAGCAGATTAAGTCAATGTGAGGACAGGATCTCAGATATTGAAGACAGGCTTGCAGTTAGTGACCAGGAAAAGAAAGGTTTCTCAAAACTAGCAAGGGAACATGAGAAATCAATCCAGTAGCTGCTTGATGAGACAAAGAAAAATAACTTAAGATTAATTGGAGTCAGTGAACAAGCAGGAGATACTACAAATGATATCAAAAGCATCCTTATAGATAAGTGTATCATGGTGTTTATACTTGGCTTTCTCTCTTCATATACTCTATATAGTGGACTTTCCATATTCATTAAATTGATATTTATAGATATTTTGTATGCTGTGGACTGTAAACTGTCCAGTTATAGAGGTATGGAGTTTAGCTAGTGAAGGTCCCCCTCATCTCAGCCTCAGAAGGAGTATGGCTGCTGGGTAGGGTCATACAGTGTCAGCTTCCCCCCCATGCATATTTAGGTTGTTGTTTCTGATTTTTATTTATTAAAACAAACTGTTAAATATCTTTGTAGATATATCTTTTTCCAGGGACAAAGGGTGTGTGCATTTATCATTTTGATACAGAATACCAAATTACCCCCCTACACAGGGCACTGGCACTGTAGCAAGAGAATTCCTGTTCCCCAACCCTATACCTTGTCCAACCCAGATTTTGTTAATCATCTTTATTTTTGTGGTCCTGGAAATTGTACCCAGGGTCTTGCACATGCTAAGGAAGTGCTCTACCATTGAAGAATATCCCTAGCTCTTTTCAAAATTTTTGTTTTGAGATAGCGTCTTGCTAAATTGCCCAGACTGGCCTTGAACTTGTGATCTTCCTACTTTAGTCTCCCAAATAACTGGGATTACAGAAGTGTGTTTCCATGGATGGCTTGTTAATCTTTTTGTTTTTCGTCAATATGGTGCAGTAGTCCCCACTTATCCATGAAGGCTATTTTCTGAGAGCCCTCCAGTGAATGTCTGAAACTGGTAGTACCAAGTCATATATATTTTTCTATATGTATATACCTATGATAAAGTATAATTTATTTATTAGACACAGTACAAGATTAAGAACAACAACTAATAATAAAATAGAACAATTATAACCATATGTTGTAACCAAAATCATGGGAATGTGATCTCACTCTCAAAATATATTGTTGTACTTTTGTCTTTTCACTTAAAGGAAGCATATTTATTTATTTATTTAGAGACAGGGTCTTGCTATGCAGTTCGGGTTGGTCTTGAATGCATTACAGAGCTCAGGCTGGGCTCTAACTCATGGAGATCTTCCTGCCTTAGCCTCTGGGTGCTGTGATTACAGGAGTGCACCACCATGCCTGGTTGGAAGCACTTTTAGAGCTTCTCTTTGGCATAGCTGATTTGCTAGTACTACTATTCTTGTGCTTTGGGGCCAGTATTGTTCAGATAAGGGTTGCTTTAACACAAGCTCTGTAATACTGTCATGATTGGTCTGATGCTAGGAGATGGCTACTGAGTGGCTATCAGGTGGGTAGCATATATGGTGTGGAAATGCTGGACAAGGGACCCTCCATGTTTCAGGTGAGATGGAGTGGGATAGCATGAGCCTTCATCATGCTACCTAGAATGGCATACAATGTATGAGTCATTTATTTTCCATTTAATATTTCTGGACTTTGGATGATCCTAACTGAATCTGTGGAAAGCAAAACTGTTGTAAAGCGGGGGGTGGAGGTGTGGTGGTGGGGGAGGGTCTGCTATAATAGATTATATACTATTGGGCCTGTTTGCATTTATTTGATTATTGGTATTCATTTTGTAGTTCTTTTTTTCATTTTGTAGTTCTTGTTTTATGATGAATGACTTCCTCATGCCCTTTGCTAGGCTCTGAGCCCTGCACTGCCCCTGGGTAACTCCCCTCCGTACTTTCTAGGGCATGAGGGAGAGGGGACTTATAGGATACCAGCTGGAAGGTAACTGGCTCTCACTCCACACTGTTGAAAACTGAGACCATAAAGAGCAGAGCCTGTGCCAAACCACAGGTGTGGTTAGGAAAGTCCTGTTGCTCATCAGCTTTCTGTGGCTGTGGTGAAAAACCTGAGAACACAGATGAAGAAATACAGCAATGCTCAACACCACTGGTCATTCAAGAGATACAGATTAAAACAACACTGAGATTCCACCTCACCCTGGAAAGAATGGCTATCATCAAGAAATCAACCAATAACAAGTGTGGGTGGGGATGTGGGGAAAAAGTAACCCTTCTCCACTGCTGGTGGGATTGTGGACTGGTACAACCACTGTTGAAATCGGTGTGGAGATTCCTCAAAAAACTAGGATTGGAGGTTCCATTTGACCCAGCTATTCCCCTTCTGGGTGTCTTCCCAGAAGAATTAAAAACATTGTACCACAGCGCTATATGTGCACCCATGTTTATAACAGCACAATTTGTAATAGACAGATCTTGGAAACAACTCAGATGCCCATCAATGAAGGAATACATTAAAAAGAGGTGGTTTTTTTATACAATGGAGTGCTACTCAGTCATAAGGGAGGGTAAATTTGAAACTTTTATAGGGAAATGAATTCACTTTGAGACCATACTCATAAGTGAAATAAACCAGACTCACGTGTAAACATCTTACTGTCTCCCTAGTGTGAGAAACTGAAAGAGTAAATAAGATCCAAAAGGTACAATAGATATTGTGAAGTAGGAAGAAACTATTCAAAAGGAAAGAGAAACTGGGATGAGGGAAAGAAGAAAAGAAGGAAGGAAAAACTAAAATCATCTATCTATATGATAGTTAAGATCATTATACTACTGATTTCACTGAAAAGAAAGGTTTGTGCTAATATTCTTTGGATGATTAAATACCTGCATCTTGTACTCTGAGTAACTAATTTAAAAATAACAACATGAAATGTATTAACCATTGTTATTGTGCTATTATTCTGTTTTACTTTTTTCCTGTTTAAGAAAAAAACCTGAGAATGATCATCTTAAAGGAGGAAAGATTTTATCTTGTCTCATGGCTTCAGAGATGTTAGTCCATGGTCAATGGGCTCTATTGTTATGCTATTTCATGAGATGAACTCCTGCTATTTATTGAGGCAGAGGTTTTTAGTCCACAGTCAGTGGGTGGGGAGGCAGAGCATAATGGCAGAGAAAGTATGTTGGAGCAAAGGCTCTCACCTCATGATGACAGGAAGAATAGACCTTGCTTTTATAATGATGTTCCTTCCTGGACCCACTCAGTGATGAAACCATAGATTAATCCATTCATGAGGCTAGAGCCCTCGTGATTCAATCACCTTCCCAAAGCCCTACTCCTGTTCACTGCTGTTTTGGGGACCACCTTTATCATGTGAGGTTTTGGGCGTTATTTAAGGTCCAAATCATAACAAGGACCAAGTCTGGGACTCAGCCTACAGACTTCACACCAGTGTCAACACAGAGCAGACCTGTTGGCATGGTGAGGGGATTATGTGTGCCCAGTCTCAGAGCTGTTACACAAGTACCATTGCAGACACAGCTGGCGGTCTCCTTTATCAAAGTAAGAAGGCCAGGCTGCTGCCCAGGTGAACTCTGACTTCATTGCTGAGCAGATGGGAATTACTTGATTTCTTTGGACCTCAGAGTTGTAGAATACATTGGTTCTTAAAGATCACATCATCAAGCTCTACCGTGTTTAGATGAAGAAGCTGATGCCCAGAGAGGGGGCAGAATTTCCCCTCAAAGTCCTCTGCCATGTGAACAGCACCTTCAGCTTTCCTAGATGTTGTGGTGAGCTTAGGCACACTCTAAAATCCACACCCTGTAAAGGGCCTGTTGAGTAAGCTTTGCAGCTGGAAAAGTGCCTGGGGTCCCTGGCTGCCAGGGACAGTGATACGAAGGTGTTAGATAGAATCACAGCCTAATCTCTTGGAACTCTGGGCTGGTCTTGGGCACAGGCCTTGCTTAATGGCTATAGGAAGGTGCAGGTAGGGTGGTGTGCTGTGGTTCCCTACTTGGCCTTCCTTGTGCCTATGGTCTTCATGTCTGACACCATGGATATTTTCCAAGAACAAGATAAGCATTGTTGTTGGGGTTGGCACCTGCTGGTTATACTCTTAGAGCCCCAAGTGTTGCCTGCTGGCTGGTTCCCATGGGAGAAGCAGCTCAGCCTCAGATTTACATAATCACCTTGGCTGATGGCACAGTATGTTCATATGTATGTGTGCAAACATGCTCATGCACACACGTACATACACGCATGCATGCGTGCAGCACTGTGAGTTGTCGGGATCCACAGTGCTCTCTGGACTAGTCACAGATTCATTTGGCTGAGGGCTGCGGGTTCAGTTTCCTGTCATTAGTCTCCCTTCATTGCAGTCCTCTTCTGTGATTTTACCTTGGTCCTTCTGCTCAGTTGTAGTGATGTCTCCTTTTTCTCCACATATTCATGCTCTAGCTGGTCCTTAAGGCTCAGCTGAAATCCTCCTCTATGAAGTCTCCTCTCCCCAGCCCAGTATGAAGGTCTTGCACTTTCTGTCTTCTGAAGGCTGGCAGCTATCTGCTGTGCTCTAACATGGTATTCAAGCTCATGGTGCCTTCCAACACCCCTTTTCTGGAACTTTCTCTAGTAGGGTGTATTGTTATGATGTTTCATGAGAAGACTTCCTAGTGATTCAGTGAGGAAGTAAACTCATTTTCTCACCATTTTGCTCTCATCGAAATCTGGCACATAGTAGGCTTTCAGGAAATGTTGGTTGCCTGCTGGATTTGGAGTTAGTCAATACATAAATACAACTTGAAATGCTTTCGAGCTGAACTGGGCATTAGATGCCTGCCCGCACATGCTGGCTGCCACTCTGAGGGGTGAAGAGACAAGTTTCAGCCCTGTAGGAGGTTGCAATCCAGGAGAAGCCATGTGGGGATGGGCCAAAGAGAAACCTTGAAGACCAGGGATTAACAGGATAACATGGAACTGGTGTTAAAAATTTGGCAACATTTTCTTCAGTTAATGGTACGAGGCAGTGGGTGAGAGGAGAGGGATGTGGGTGGGATCCTGGCAGGCAGCAAGTATAGGAGGACTTGACTGCTGTCTCACTCCAGAAGGCTTCCTGGAGGAGGGCTGAGGGATTTGCAATTAGGTGACAGCATGTAGTTCATTCCCAAGGACTCTCTTTGGGCCCAGATCTTTATCCTCTCCAGTCCGGTGATCCCCGAGATTGTACCAGGATGCATTTTCCCCCTAGATATAGGGAGTGCTAATTGCTAATGCTAATTCAGGCTCTGTTTTGAGAGAGAAGCAGACTGTGTTCACTTGTTTGTTCATTCTGGGCTGGGCCTAGGTCTAGATGACACTCAGCTACATATAATGCTGAGGCAGCTGGTGATCATCTCAAGCATGGAGGACATGGAGGTTTAAGTTTGCTATTCTCTGCCAACCAGGATTATACTGATGTCCCCAAGGCTGGCATGTGTGACCTCTTCCCCTAGGCTTCACAGGTTTCTCTGGGCTCTGGGCTCAGTGTTCTTTAGAGTCTGCAGAACCCTTTGCATTCCTCCTGCACCATGCTGGCTGTCTCAAGCTTCCATGATTTTGCTCCTACTTGGTCTTCTGCTTGGACCCTCCCTACCTACTTGTCAGCACAACCAGGCCCTAATTGTCACTTCAGACTCCTGTATATACCTGACAGAGAAAGCGAATGGACTTTGGAGTCTGCTGGATGTGCATTTACATCCTGATCTCACTGCTGCGTTTACGATGCCCTAATCAGCATGGACCTCTCAGGGTTGTCAGAAGGTTAACCCAGGGCACGCCCTAGGGGAAATATGTCCACTGTTTCGTTCTTTCTTAACTTCTACCACCATTCTTAGTGTTAGGCCCAGAGATACCTTGTTCTATCTGGGTGTTTGTCTTGGTGGTGCACTTTCATTGAACAAATATCTGATAAAACACCTACTATATGTTAGGTGCTGGGCACTAGGGGTCATTTTTGCTTGGAGTCTACCACCAAGGAGTTATGGAGGAGCATGGTGCTTTGAGAACTCAAAACAAGAGATCCTGGTATTCAGGGATCATGGAGGGACTTGGGAGGAAGTGATGCTTGAGCTGAGCTCTGGATAACAAGAACAGTCATCTACGAGCTGTGTTAAGGTCTCTGCATATGGACAGTAGGAAGAATTCTGTGCCGAACTGCGCCAAGATCATATTTGTACTCCAAAAAAGTGGAAGTGGATTTTGGCTAGAGAAAGCCAGAGAGGCATCTGAGAGATCAGTTACGAGAGGTGGTTTCCCACGGAGAGACTTGCATATGGCTGTGGAGAGAACTCCAGGCGGTATTTTGTGAGATACTCAGGAGGTTGAGGGGTGCGACATGCCAGTGAGAGATGGAGGAACACATCTCTGGTTTCTAGCTCTTGTACTAGGGTGCATAGAGAATGGATTGGGGCCAAGAAAGGATCAGACCCAGTTTATGTCTCTGAAGGTCCATGGGAGATGAGTCTTCAGACTCTTGCCTGGGCCTACGAAGATTTTTGGAAGATTTATTCCTGGCTGAATGTGAAAAGTTAGTCCCTGTTCCTTGTGGGTTAGTGAATCGGACTGTGGGCAAGTTCCCTTGACCCTAAGTCTTCCTATGATGGGGAACTGGCCTCACACTATCTCCTGGAGTAGGCTTCGTTTTCCCTAGGGGCCACACCCTGGGGCTGGTGTGTGGGCTGGCCAGTGGCGAGGCTCCCACAGCCTCCATGGGCAGCTGCCATCCCGGCTGTGTTGCATCTAGTGAGAAACAGTTGGAATATGTGCATATAAGTGGCTTCTGGAGAAAAATCTACAATTTCTTCCATTATTGGGAAAGAGTTAGGCTACCAGAGGCTACCAGATGTTTGGTGTCATATAATGTATGTTTTATGGCAAATGAAAATATATATAAAGTCTGTACCCTGAGAGCTCCTTGCTTGCTTAAGGGGGACTGGATCCTTCTTTTTCTTCTTCCCCCTTTCAGATTTTAGGCAAGAATTCCCTTCCGGGCAATGAACTTATCTGCCAAGTTGGGGCCCAGAGGGAACCCTTCTGGGGGACTCGTAAACCCGTCTTTTGAGGAAATCTTGGGGCTGAGGCCACATTCAGCCCCGCATGTTTACACAATAGTCTCTCTCAGCTCTGAGGGGCTATTAGAGTTAATTGGGTGAATAATCTGTGTTTAAAAAGTCCCTAAATACGTATTTACATAATCCACGCTTTGCCCAAGCCTGCTCAAGCCTATTTGTGGAATCTGGAGTGGATCCTAGGTTCAGTCTGCCCCATACTTCCAGAATAGAGTAGCTCCTCCTCTGGGTGACCATCCTTTGGTAGAGATGAGGAGAGGAAGTTTGTCTTCCACTTGATGTAATGGCAGGGCCCATGTTAACTGTGTGATTTTCTTGAGGTTTTTCTAGACACACTTTGTGGATAGCTAGTCCTGGAGATACTTATGTGGTAAGGTGTTCCGGTGTCTAAGAAGTTTGGGAAACACTGCATCTGTCTCCTCTGTTGGAGATTCCTTATGCGGGTCATTATATCAAAGACTCTGTTGCTGGGTGTAGTGGCTCATGGTTGTAATCCCAGCACTCAGGAGACTGAGGCAGGAGTATCCCATGAGTTTGAGGCCAGCTTGGGTTACATAGTGAGTTCAAGGCCAGGCTGAACTACATAGACAAACAAAACAAAACAAAACAAAAACGAAAAAACAAAACTCTAAGAAGTCCTGTAATGAAGAATCTGACTTAACTTTGTTTAATGTGACTTCCTTCAAATGTATTTGAATCTAAACCAGCCTCTCCCCTCTCCCCTATTCCCTATGAACACACATTAGAAATATCAGTTTGTTGAAAATACATTAGCAGTCAGCACTGGCACTCATTTTTGTGTAGGGGATACTTTGGGTTTTGTCACCTGTCCAAACAGTGCCCAAGAGGATTCCAGAAGACTGTTCCTGGTTAGGATTCAAAAATTAGTCCCTGACCCCTGCGTTAGTGTTTGGTGTCCTTGGCTGAGGCTACTGTGTAGAGTGACATGGGTGGTGTGTGAACGACCCCCAGGAGTGCTTTTAACATGACTACAGTCCTGCTTAGGTTCTTGGAGCAGTAGAGTACAGGCAGTAAGGTAGGCACTTGAGGGTGGGGGTGGTGTAAGGAGCCTCAGTGTCCCTGCTTGGGAGCCCTTCCCACCTGCCCTGTGCGGGGCTCCATTGGGGTTGGAACTGCCTCTGCGACATGGCCTTTGTGGGCTACTACAGTC
>RJWM01011710.1:36856-59281 GCA_004363535.1 Dasyprocta punctata | reverse complement strand
TAGAATACATGTTCCTTTGTGACTGGCTTCCTTCACTTAGCATGTTTTCCATGTTCATACATGTTGTGGCAAATATCAATAGTTCATTTATGGATGTGATCAACATAGATGGTGAATTTTAGAAACCTTATTACAGTAAAAGACATTGCCATTAATGCCTCTCAGAAAACTTCCCCTTAGGTGGGCCTAGTGTTGCAAACCTGCAATTCCAGCACTCGAGAGGCTAAGGCAGGAGGGAATGCCTCAACTTTGAGGTCAGCCTGGGCTACATAGTGAGTTCAAGGACAGTCTGAACTACATAGGAAGACTCTGTCTCAAAAAACAAAACAACAAAACCAATCAAAACAAAAATTCAAAATACCCAAAGCATCCTTGCTTCAGATATGCTTATCCCATGGTTCTTGCAATTTTGAACCAATTAAATCCTTCATGAGTGTCTTTACAGTCTCTGATCAAAAATACTGTGCATGCTGCTGCCTAGTAACATAAAAACAGGTTTGTTGAAAACATTATGGTGTGTTCTTATTCAGCTTATTCACCTTATTCATCAGATCTGGCACCATGCCATTTCTGGTCATCCCCAATGTCAAAATGACAATGAAAGGTTACTTGGTTCAGGACATGGAGGCAGCCATGACAGCACAACTAAAGACAGTCATTAAAGAGGGCTTCTAGAACTGCTTCAAAGTAGCAAGAACAATTGGATAAATGTGTTGGAAACAAGGAGGAGGTTTTTTGCTTTGTTTTGTTTTTGTGGGGCATTAGTGACAATGTATCTTTTACTGTAATACAATTTTTAAATTTAAATGTTTACTGCCCCTTTGATCACACTTCATATTTTTAATGCTGAATATATCCACTGTAGAATACACACAACTTGTTTATTCATCATTTGATAGACATTTGGCTTTTTTCTACCTTTTAGCTATTATGAATAATGCTGATAGAAACTTCTGTGCACAATTTATTGTACAGGCATAGGCTTTCATTTCCCTTGAGTATATTATACCTACGGGTGGAATTGTAAAGTGTTGAGGTAACCTTCTGAGGAATTGCCAGCTGGTCCAAAGTACTTGTACCATTTCATATACTTACCAGCAATGGGAGGTTCTGATTTTCCCACATTCCTGCTGACAGTTGTTATTACCAATCTTTTTAAAGTTAGAATCAGTGACCACATTGTGATAACTTATTGTGGCACTGATTTTCATTTCCCTAATGGCTAATATCGTCAAATATCTTTCCCTGTGTTCTATTGTTCATTTATGTATCTTCTTTGGAGAAATAATCTTGTCTATTCAGATGCTTTGCCTATCTTTTAAATGGGTTCTTCATTATTATTGAGGTGTAAGATTTCTTTATACAGGCTAGATTTATGTCTCTTATCAGATAATGATTTGCAAATATTTTCTTTCATTTTGTGGGTGGTCTTTCAACTTTCTTGCAGCTCAAAAGGTCTTAATTTTTGAGGAAGTCCAATTTATATTTCTTCAGTTGTGTTTTTCCTTTCTTCCTTTTTTGTGAAGGCCCACATATTTTGAGTATTTAATTTTTGCTAAATTCTTTTAATCTACCATTTCAAATTCTTGGTAGTACTATTACCACTAAAAGTGAATTTTAAAAGTGCTTTTTGAGTATACAAATTTAATAGCACTTGATAAATTACCCTTCCTCTCAACACACCTGAAATATTCTTGGGAAATAAATTACTGTTCAATACCTAAAAGGGAAGATAAAAGCATCCTAAAGCATCATGAACTTTTTAGTATTCCATAGAAAATTACTGGCATTTTCGATATTTATCCAATCCAAAATATTTGTTAAGGATTTACTATTTGCTTGACATTATTTTAGGCATTTGGGGCATAATAATAAAAAACACTGCTGGTGTTCCCAAATTCCTTATAAAAATTGAAATACTGATTTACTAAAGGAAAAAAATAAGTCTCATACTTCAGTATGTCACAGGTGGTTGGAAAAAGAGTGTTCCTTTTTGGCTTTTCTGTGAGTTGGTGCCCTAGCCCTTATTTTGATGTACATGTTCCAGATGGTCACTACTGACTGCTTGCTCACATGCCAAGGTACAACAGGGATACATTATCACCTTAATTTCAAGTTTGTTTTGTGGTTTTCTTTGGAACCTTAACATCGTTCAACCCCCTTCCCCTTTTTTGATTTGGTTTTGTTTACAGAACTGTAATGAGATATTTCTCTATTTTTAGCGTGAAAAGAAAACCTTGATTCTTTAGGGTTTTGGAAAACTCCTGAAGATTTTTCTTGAAGGTATTTGGTAAAACAGATTGCAGAGATTTACAGATTCATTTTCCTTAATTTGCTCAACTGAATTGGACTGTAAAATATACATCTAAGAACCTTTTTAAAAGATTTAACTTTTTAAAAAGGAGTGTATACATAAATAAATGTGTGAATAAACAAATGAAGTTTGTCAGCCCAATATGAATCCTCAAATTTGGGTGGTCTGGAGGTTTTGCTTGGTAAACTGCCCATTGGCCATATCAGATGAGACACAGAAGACTGTAGTTCTCTCTCTAAAAAAAAAAAAAAAAAAAAAAAAAAAAAAGGAAAAGCTTTTTTTTCTTTTTGTTTTTTTCTTTTTATTTTGCTTGAGCAGTTTTATGATCAGAGGATTATGATTGGCATCTATTTAAAACTCTGTTCCCCACACTGTATTTTATCATCAACACCTTCTAGAGCTATTAGAATGTTATGTGACTCTAAACAGGAACTATTTCTAAGAGAAAAAGGTATCACATGCAATTTACAAATTCCTGAATCTGGAGAGCTTCAGCAGATTAATTGAAGGAACTATTTAGTCTAGAAATAACAATGGGGGGAATGAATTTTCCTGACCTAGAGCATTGAGTTATCCACAGAGGTACTGTTGATTGTGGTGAGATAGTTGGGGTGATTGAGAAACTCAGCCTTCGCAAGAGATGAGCATATTGCACGCTGGTAGTATGGGATAGGGGTACTGAAAACATTGTCATTTTAGGTTACTAACATGGGTACTTGTAGTTTATTAGTTGTGCAGC
Source organism: Dasyprocta punctata (assembly GCA_004363535.1). Lineage (NCBI taxonomy): Eukaryota > Metazoa > Chordata > Mammalia > Rodentia > Dasyproctidae > Dasyprocta > Dasyprocta punctata. The sequence continues at coordinate 56,228 of RJWM01011710.1, read as the reverse complement.
TGTAAGCAATAAGTATTTTACCTAGAAGAAAAGCTTGTTTTATAATACAGAATAATAAAATTATACAAGACCTAGAGACCTCTCCAATCCTGCAAGGATTAGGAGTTCTCTGAAAGGCAGTTTTTTGCTTTCTTTATAGGATTCAAAGACATTTTGAAGAAAACTTTTGCTTGGAGAAAAACTATAGATATCTGTTAATATAGCAGCTGGCACCATGTTAGGGGTGACTGGCTTAGATGAGTGAGGTAACTCTGTTTAAGACATACATGTTATTGTTTTCCTCTGAAAGATATGGAGTATTTTGGCTTGGGTTTTCCTTGGGTTCTACTAATAAAAGCTACCTATGAGGTTGGGAATTAAAAGTATAGACTGGGGGAGGGGTGGATAAAGGATAAAAAAACAAGAGGCCTTTAGAATTTCCTAGTTCATATTTGCACCATAGCTCTGAGCGCATATCAGGTTTTGCTCAGATTAAGAACACTGTATTTTATTTCTATATTATTTTGTTTTCTATGTGTGTGATGCAGCTGTCATAACTGCAGTGGGGAGGAGTATAAGTAACTCTTTGAGTTCCTTGCTGTGTTTGCTTATTTATGCAAATCTCAGTCATTCACTCATCCCTGCATTTAGCATTTGTTGGGCACTTCCCATGTTATAGATTCTGTTGTTAGTAATATAATGATGAGGAAGAAAAATTCATTCTTTGAGGGAAATTCTGAGCCTCATTGGGGGTCACCGCACAAATACATAATGGTCATACATTGTGGTCAACGTTAAAAGAGAGATATATGCTAAGGGTGTTGGGAACATCAGAAGATTCTACTAGAGTCATGTGAGAAACAAAAGAAATGAAGCAGAACTGTGAAGATGAGAGACCATTTGGTCAAGACCAAGGAAGCAGAGGTAAGTATACTGGAAGGATACTGTCCAAAAGAACTTTCTGCATGCTGCAAATATTTTCTATCTACACTGGCCAATACGGTGGTCACTAGATGCTATGACTGTTGAACAGTTGAAATGTGATTAGTCTGAACTTTAAATTTTATTTATTACAAATTAATTCTAATTTAAATTTAATCTCATATGCCTAGTGGATACCATGTCAGACAGTGAAGCTTCTAAGATAGCTTCAAATAATGCATGTCCTAAGAGAAGTATGGATAATGGGCAACTGGGGAGATTAGTTTTTGACACACAATTTACCTACCGTGTGCATAGTGTTTATGCAGGGTTATTATAAGTAGGTGGTAATTCTATGACTATGACAATGACTAATGTTGCATGATTCTGCCAGGTAACTCATTCATGATGAATAGGTTTATTGAGCACTTAAGCTGTTGCTTTGTTCTCCACTTAGTCTTGTCACATAATTGTCCAGCCATGACCTAGGTCTCATGTTTTTTCTTTTCTATCAAGCAGAAGCCATAAAAATTCCTTCTGGGGGAGTTACACACTAATCTCCTTTGAAGTATTTTGTTTTGGGAAGAGCAGCTATTAATGCTGAATAGGAAAAACTGTCCAGGGTGTCCATGACTACTTTCCTGGTGAAGGAGATGCTCATGCCTTGCCCCCTTCCCCCATCCCCCTCTCTCTGAAAAGAAGTTTGCCTACTGTTGTCAAATCCCCTTCCCTTGTCAAACCAGACAATCATTTGTTTCATTTATTTGTGAATGTGATTCTTTCTCTTGTCTTACTTCATTAAATGTATTAAGAAAAGAACTCGTTTCTGGGAAAGATGGGGAGAATATCAATGGAGTGTTTTCCTTGTATAAGGTATAAAAATTAACTAGAGTTTGCGTCAGCACACAATACTTATTCTCATATATTATTTCATGTAGTCTTTCCAACAATTCTGTGAGATGCTTTTGTTTACACATTATAAATGAGGAAATTGAGGACTACATAATTTAAAGCCCTGCCCAAAATCACTTGACCATCAAGTGACAAGCTGGGGTGAAGCCTAAGTTTTCTGATGCATAAATGTTATCTGACAACATGAAAAGTTGATTAGAGCAATAATAACCACTAGGGAAATAATTCTGACAAGAAGGAGAAATAAGAGAAGGGAAAAGAAAAGGAAATGGAGAAGAAGATTCTCCTTTTGATAGTTTTCTGTCGTGGTGGAGATTCAAGACACTTTACAGAAAACCTTTGCTCTGAGAAAAACCATGTGGATGGTCGTTGACCCAGAAGCTGGTGTCTTATGAATTTTATGTCATGGACACCAACTGGTTGACAGTACAGTCATCAAAACATGTCCATCAATACAGCTTTTCTCCCTTTTTCCATCTGCTTTGAGTGATCATCATTCTACCACAAATGGACCAGCGAGGGATTTCAAGCTGAGGCAGCACCAGTGAAAGTCTTGGTGATATTAGGAGTTTACTTTTAGAAACTGGAAAAAGAGAAGTGAAACTGTCAGCTTTTGCTGGTTTCCCTGGAGATATGGATACAAAATTTCAAAATGCTACAGGAAATTATCTCTAGTAGTGAACTCTTCAGAGAAAAAAATTTCCAGGTCTCTTTTAAAAGGGAGCAATTATGTTGAGGTAGTGGAGACCGAGAGAAAAATAACGTACACTTAGTTTTTAAATGTGAAATTTAATTCTTGCAAAGTTTACATATCTCATAGCTGGCTTGCCTCAGGAAAATCACACGACTTGAAATTTAAATCTTATGATTGACATAGATTGTTTAGTGCAAGTTTATAAATAAGCAAATGGAGCAAAATAAGAGACTGGCTTATCCAGAACTATCCAGCTAAAAGGAACAAAATCAGGTTTAGAACCCAAGTCTATCTGAGCTTAGAACTGTTTTCAAAAAATCTCTGTGTTACAAAAAACAACAGAGAAGTGTAGTTAATAAAAGAGAAGATAGGTGAAACGGACTTTATCAAATTAAAATATTTTGTATAACAGTGAATACTATTAAAGGACAGAAAGAAGAACAGAAGAAAATATTCTCAAATTACATATCTAACAGGTGATTAATATCTAGAATGTATAAAGAATTTCCAAAATCACAGAACAATAAAACAACCCTATGAATAGTGAGCAAGGGACTAGAATAGATATTTCTCTGAAGAAGTTATGTAAATGTCTAATAAGCAAATAGATGGTCAATATTAATTATTAGGGAACTGCAGATTAAAGTCACAATGAGATACTTCATGCCCATTACAATAACTATTGCAACACAAAACAAAAACAAAAACAAAAAGTAATTGAAAATACATATTGGTGAGGATGTAAAGAAATTGAAACTATCATGTATTGCTGTTGGGTTTGCAAAATGGTGCAGGCACTGTTGAAAATGATATGTTGATTCTTTAAATAATGAAAAATAGAATTTTCATATGATCTAGCAACTGTATTTTGGGGTATATACCCAAAATAATTGAATTCAGGTACTCAAACAGATATTTATTTACCATGTCCATACCATTATTCAAAATAGCCCCCGCAAAGCAACACAAGTATGTTTAGATGGGGAAATGGATGAACAATGCATTGTATATCTGCTGGAATATGACCCAGTCTTCAGAGGGAATAAAACTGTAATATATGTTATGACATGAGTGAACCTTGAAAACATTGTGTTAAGTGAATAGTGAATAAGCAAAACACAAAAAGACAAAAACAGTCTGATTTCACTTATGAGAGGTAAGTAGAGCTGTCAGATCCACAGGCAGAAAGGAGAATGGAGGTTGCCAGGGGCTGAAAGCAAAGAATGGAGGGTAAGGGTTTTGTTTTCTTTTGTTTTTTGTTTTTTCGAGACAAGGTCCTATAGTTCAGGATGGTCCTGAACTCACTATGTAGCCTGGGCTGGCCTTGAACTCACTGGGATTACAGGCATGTGCCACCACACCTGACCTGACAGTAAGTATTTAAGGGGTATAGAGTTTCAGTTTGGGAAGATGAAGACATTCTACAGATGCATTGCAGTACTGATTGCATAGCAATGTTTAACGAATTTGATTTCACAGAACTGTATCCTTAAAATGGCTTAAAAGGTAAATTTTATGTTATATATGTTTTATCACAATAAAAGTTTTAAAACATTATGATATTATATTAATAGTAGTACATTAATACTAGTAAGGAGATTTAGAATACTTCTCCAGTTTTTCAGAAAATAAATAGCACAGGCCAGGTGTGGTGACACATGCCTGTAATTGTAGCACTTGGGAGGCTGAGGCAGGAGGATCATCGAGAGTTCAAAACCAGCCTGGGCAACATAGTGAGTTTAAGGCTAGTATGAACTATGTAGCAAGACCCTGTTGAAAGAAAGGAAGGAAGGAAGGAAGGAAGGAAGGAAGGAAGGAAGGAAGGAAAAAGAAAGAAAGAAAGAAAGAAAGAAAGAAAGAAAGAAAGAAAGAAAAGAAAAAAAAGAAAGAGAAAAAGAAAAAAAGAAAGACAGTAGCACAATCATCTGTCCATTGATTCTATCTTTAATAAATATTGACTGGACTTCAGTTATGAATCAGGCTTGATTCTAGACATTGGGAATATTGTGGTAAATAAGGCAGAGTTCTGGCAGGCACAAGGTCCTGAATTCAATTCCCAGTACAAAAAAAAAAAAAAGGCAGAGAACTTCTCTGAATACATGAAGTGTAAATTCTAGTATTGGAACCAGATATCAATCGTGTAATAAGTAAATATAAAACTGCTACACTATAAATGTTCCAAATGAAAAGGGCATCAATAATGCTCTGAGAGCATGCACTAGAGAGGATGTGAGAATCTTGAAAGTGTTCACTGGCCACATTTTACTGTTGGCTCCTAGCATAATAAGAGTGGCATTAATTTCCCTAGTCCCTCATTTCTGCAAGCCAAGTATATTTATGGTACTGCTTTACTAAGAAAAGTGAAGTACAATTTTTGTGTGGCTACTAAAATATGGCTTTTAAAACCTGATATACAAATGTGATTGATAAAGGTACTTTATATATAACCTAACTTGCAATCAGTTGATTCCCTTATCAATCAAAACAGCCTATTTAATAAGTCTCTATAGTTGTTTCTTTTTTTTGGTACTGGGGATCGTACTCATGACCTTGTGCTTGGCAGGCAAGCTCTGTGCCACTGAGTTATACTCCCAACCCTTCTTTAAGATGTTAGCAATGGAAGAAGGTAAGATCATTTGATTTTATTTATAGGTAGGAAGGCATGCAGGTTTCATCATTTCTGTAATTGAATGTTTCTTACCTGTAAGAAATCAAACGATCCATGTTTTCATTAGTAAGTTAACTAATTTTTTGTGATGCTGAGGATTAAGCCCAGGGCCTTGTGCATGCTAGGTACATACTCTACTACTGAGCTACACCCCCAGACCAAATTCATATTTTAAAACAATAATCAAAGAAAGTAAACTAGAAGATGTGTAAACTATGTTAGAAGGAGTACTAGTAAACAGCTTATTACCTATCAAAACACTAGAAAGTCCCTTAGGAATGTATCACTATAGCCCCAAGTAAACCAAGGGCACAAGTTCTTTCCTGTTGCTTTACACGGCATTGTTTGGCATGTGGCAGGTTGTCCCTTTTGTACATGATTCAAACCATAATTTGGCTGCTTTTTCTTATTTGGGCCTATGAGCATTTGGTTGCTGCCTTGTAAGAAAATGTTGATTTGATGTAATTCCTTCAATAACTATTTGCATTGTTAATGTCAAGTTTATGCTCCATCTTTCTCTTTCTATGTCTTTTTTTATGCACAACAGCATTTGCTGCAATGCTGTATCCTAATGTAGCCTTTTTTTTTCTTTTTTAAAGACATTTTATTTGACAGTTACACTCCATTCTTGTAACAACAGTGCAAAGAACTCAGATAAATTAGGATCAATGTGCTGCCTGCCCTATAGCAATTGTGAGAAGATGCCTTTGACTCTCAAATGCATTTCTGTTTGGACGGTTTTTAAAATGTAAAGAAAAAAAATCACACAGCTCTTGAAATAGTATAGTGCAGTATAAATTATTTAACATTTTATAGAATGTGCATGAATACTTTCAGTCATATCTGATCGAAAGCTGAATGGTAATGAAATTAATGTGGAATCTGATCTCAGTTGACTTGCCCCAAGCTCCACCTCCACATTATCTCTCAATCTCTCCCAGACTTTCCTTTCGTAAGAGATCAGTGGCCTTGCTAAGTCCTTTGAGGTGTTGTCATGAGTTTAAACTTGTTGTCCAGATTCTTGCCTACACTCAGTGAGACACCTCCAGTAAATGCTGAGCAGCGTTTTTCCCCGATCTAGAGACACTTGGCAGAAGTGTTGATGACAGTTGCGAGACATGATGCACAGCAGTATTCTTTACAGCCCTTTAATCTGTGTCATCAAATCCTCAGAAACCATGATTAATAACAGCACTTGAGTTTGTTCTCAAGTTGTATATTTGACAGTGGTGAACTTTGATCTACAGTCTCACTTTAACGAATCATTTTGACACAAACTTTTCCTGTAATCCTTCCATCTCATTAAGCCCCACACAAGTACGATGGAGTGGGACATTTAATGCTATTGCTGTTGCTGTGTGTTTATCACACTATCATAAGCACTTTGATAAGGGAAGAGGAGCAAGTCTTGTCCAGACATTGAGTAGCCAGCTCCACACACAGCGGTATGGCCACCTGGGATCTGCCAGTGTAGAGTCTTTGAACATCAGTTTGATTAAGAACAGGGGATGGAAAATTAAACCTATGGGGAAATATGAGCCCCATGATTGGTCTCAAGTAAGATTATTTTTCTTTCATAAAATTAATTGGATTAAATAAGCATTTTCCCATTTTTTCTTTTCTTCATCCTCTGGATTTCAATATAGGCAATATTTTTTTCTGTTCTTATAATTTTCTTTCTAGATTGTTGCTGCCCAATAAAAAAATAATAAAATGAGCCACATGTGTAATTTTAGATTTTCTAGTGGCCATATTAAAAAAGACACAAGTGAAGTTAAATTTAATAGTCTATTGAACCCAGTGTATTTTAATTATCATTTCAACATGTAATTAATATAAAACTTATTACTGAGAGATTTTACATACTTTTGCTTTTTGTACTCCATCTTTGAACTCCATATTTTACACTAATAGCGCATTTCAATTAAGGTACTGAAATTCTCAGTATAGCGCTTCCAAAACAATAAAGTTGTGTTGAGTAAAGAAACATTTTACATTGCTTCTATCTTTAAAAATTAAACTGAAATTAAGATTAAGAAAAATAAAGAATCTAGTTCTAGTTATATTACCCAAGTTTTGAGTGCTCAATAGCCGTACATCTTCAGGGACTACCACGCTGTACATTACAATTCTCAGCCATCAGTGAGAAAAATAACTCCATAATTAGAAAGCTTAATCTTAATCTACTAAACATTTCAACATATGCAGTCTTAGTCCTGAATTATTAGAAAAATAAGAAGTATGAGATTGACATCCTGGGGCCTGTATGGGACTTAGAACTAAAAGGGCGTCTTTTCTTTAAAAAGTAAGGTCTGAAAAGAGAAATCAATAAAGATGGAATTGTCAGACCTTCAAAACTAGTAGCATTATCATGAACTCGTTAGGTTTATGTTAACAACATGAATGTGAGGTCTTTGAAGGATAGGGTTGACACATACTAGGTGTTTTGTGTTATTATCTTTCACCCCTTATAGCCATCAAACTAGCCAGAGTACTTAATCAGTAAAAGGAAAAAAGTCTATTTATCCTGATAGGTGGCTAACGGTTGTGACACAGGATGGGTTCTCCTATAAAGACAACTATGGAATGATTGTTAAAAAAAAAGGAATACTTTATTTCATATTACATGAAAATGATTTTGAGCTTATAAATATTAAGTAGACGTGGTATGCTAATATTACATGTAATGTGGGAAAAAAGATGTGATTGAGACTGGGTTTGTAATTTAGTTACCAAAAAAATACAAATAATGGAGGCAGAGTGAGGCAGATAGTGTGGAAACAAGTGAATTTCTCAGAAATGTGTGGGAACCCATAGACTGGCTGGTGCAGTAGTTCCCGATACAGCTGGTTATCTATTGGTCCCTGGAGAGTGGAGCATTATTATTTCCCTCCTGAGTCTTTTCTCAAGATGGTCTGTTTTTACTTTTTCTCTCTGTCACAAGGGTTTAGATGCAACCTAGGCTTTTAGAGAGGGCACTATGCCAAGTCTTCTAGGCTGGAGGACAAGATAGCAACTTTTGATGGAAATGTGCCTGGCTCGTGTAATGCAATGATTTAATTAATGATGTTCAAAGACTAAACTACCATCAGCTGTAAGTTACAGGAACTGAGACTCCATGAAGAACAGTGAAGTAATGGAAATCCAATAAAAAGTAAAGTTGAGTTGGCTTAGATAAGGGCAAAAACGAAGATATCAAAGAGGAGGCTGGGTTTGTATGTTTAGCTGACCCACCATAAACTTCAAGAAAAATCTCTCGGGCCCCAACACCATTTTTCATTCTGAAGTGAAAATAGGGTGGATAAGGAGGATTATCACTGTGGCTTCAAGAGACTGTGATTTGTTTCTGCTGTTACTGGGTTTATAAAAAGAAAACTGTGTTGTTCCCAAAGTGACTCATTTATGGGCTTCCATAGTGGGATGATTCTGTAAGTTCTTAAAGCATGTGAATATAAAATGTCCTATCAAGATGATTATCACTTTTACATATTGAGTCAAATGAAATATCTCAAGAAGATTATCATTAAACTTATTTTTAAATTCATTTTGTACAGTTGGCATATTTGGCTGCTTTTTTATGCACATAGAATTCTGATCATTGACATTTGTGAAAAATGGTATTTTTTCCCTACATTCTTTGGAATTTGGCCTCATGTTAACTTCCTTATAGGAAAGTCTGTTTTTTTAAAATAAATATCCTGGGATTTCTCTTCAGACTACTTGTTTTCTATCGGAAATTAGGTGCTGATGTTTCACTGTTAAGCAACTATGCATCTTTAACTGAAGAAAGACAAAGAACAGTGAGGTTTTCTTCTCTTCTTTCTTTTTCCTTTCGATCATTTCTTACCATCCCCTCTCCTCCCTAAATCTGATCTGAAGTCACATTGCACAAGTGAGAAAAGGGAGAAAGGAAAAGAGAGGAGGGAAGGATGACAAGAGGAGGAGAGAAAGAGAGAGAGAGAGACAGAGAGAGACAGAGAGAGACAGAGAGACAAAGAGAGAGAGCTCTCGAGGGATAGTGGTGCCACTTGAAAACTATACAGGAATAATACTTGCAAGTACTCTTTATTGAGCATTTGATATATTTCAAATTCTGTATTAAGCGTTTCCTCTCCCTTATACAATATTATCCAGATTTCATTGCTAGGTGGTAAGTAATGATACCTCACTTTACAGTCATGGTAAGTGAGACCCACTAATAATTAATAAATAATTTAGCAAAGATACAACTAGTGAAGATTCAAACCAAGTCTTTCTTATACTGCCCTGTTTTAGCAAAGCTCACTCTATCAAAGTGTGGAGATGTTAGTAGGCAGTAGGCAGTAAAAATTTGAAAATTCACAACCACTGTTCAGCCCCTTTTTCTACTTAATGGTTTCTCTCAAAGCTCCTGAGCTTCCTTTTCCCTTTTCTTCATTTTCATGTAGTATTATATGCTATTGGGTTCTGCTCTGCTCACTGTTGTGTTATGGTAATAAAAATATCCAAATTTTGTAATACATAAAAAATTATAAAAGGGAAAAGCTTAAATTGATTAACACATACAAAAACACAATTGGAAAAACAATGCAATCATGAAATCCAGGACAGAGTGTGACCAAGTGAGGGTGAAAAAGTACAGGATACAGAAGCAAGTGAGAGAGAAACTTTGGTGTTTCATAGCTGATGGCTTTGATTCTGAACATCATCTTTCATTTGGTGGTGGTGGGTAGAGAGTTTTTACAAAGCAATTATTTATGCAATGCTTTCATCAGGTAAAATTGTAAATTTATCATACACATTAACACATTTGCTTTTAACAACAAAATCTCCATAATAGATTCTATTCTCATCACTTATGTTTCATGGGTATAGTCACTAAATAACAAAGATAGATTAAATAATATGCCAAGTAATATGATATGTAAGTGGCAAAGTCATTGTTTGCAGCCAAGAGTTGTAGCTCCAGAGGTCAGGCTCCTCATCCTGCTATTTGATCACCTGCAATGTATTATGAAACTTCAGCAATCCCAAGTGAGACTCATAGAGCAACTGGTCTGTGGACTGAGATGCAATCCCAGATCTTCCCAGATCTCTCATCAAGAACTTTCTTCTATATATCACATAGACAGTAGTTTCACAATTATATGTATTCAAGGGCTGGGAGATTGGCTCAGCGGCTCAAGCGCCTGCCCTGGCAGGTGCGAGGTTGTGAGTTCAATCCCCGGTGCCACAAAAACAAACAAACAAAAAACCCCACAATTATATGTATTCAATAAAATATTTGAGAAAGGAGCAAGTGCTTTTGGAGATGCAGAGAATGAATACAGGGATACTGGTGATGAGTATTCTTAATTCTCACTTGTGGAACACAACCTCCTCTCTCCAACACACACATACACACACACACACACACACACACACACACACACACAAATTCAGTTTGCAACTGGCATATTATCTAAAACTAACTGATAGATGAGATGTCAAGTTCTTGCACAAATGTGTCCCTTGAGAGTTCCTTGCTGAGAAAGAATAAGTGTAACTTTCATAGATTGGTGAGAAGCAGTTCTTATTTTACCCCATTTAGAGACTGCCTGTCCAGACCTCAGAACAACCCCATAGAGCTCGCTGAGTAAACAGAGCATGACTGTCCAAAAGTGTCCCTCCAATTCCCTGATTGAAGGGGGCCCTGCACAGTGACCGAGGATAAAATGTGTGAGCCAAAACACATGAGCTCTTGAGTGCAGTCTGTTTCTTTCCCCACAGCTTTGTAAAATCAAAGTTTGAGGCACCACAGGAGCTCTTTTAAAATGTCCTGGCCAGCTTGCTGCAGCCCAGATGTTGTTCCAGTCACTGTGCTGCAAGCTCCAATCATCGCATGACTTGAGCCTCGTGTCTGCAGCCCTGCTTGCCTCCACTGGCACTGCTCTGTAGATGCTACAGATGCCACAATTCATTTCTTTGAAGTCTGTGTGTTTTTTAAAAAAACATCCCTTTGGACAGATTTGGCCCAACTTCTCATTATATAAGCTGATCTGTTGGAACATCTGTCACTGTGTGGCTTCAGCCTCCCATCCTCCACTCAAGTATAATAACTTGACATTAATAAATAATGAGGCAGTGGTGAGTTTAACACATATATTATGAGGTATTGAGCCTAAAATGTCACACTTTCATCTTTCAGGAACACCGAAAGCCTAGATTAAGCAAATAAGGGAGGCACAGCTAGAGCCCAGATGAAAACTTGCAACTATCACTCATTTTAAAAATATTATAATGCATCTCACATAAATGACTGTCTCTTCATTATATAAATTGACATAAGGTCACTGAGAAAGGCTGAGGCTTCATAGCTGGAGACTATTAACACAGTTTAATTTCCATTCTACACCCTCTGGGTTACACTTCCCTGAATGTACTCTTCTGTCCAGAGAAAGTATTTTTTTAGCAGAAATAATCATTGTTATTTTGTCTCATGTTAACCTCCACCATAAAGGATAAATGTCACAGCGATGTTACAGTTCTTAGGTAATACCAGCACACAAGAATCTCACTGGTGTCCTGCATGTTTGTGTTTCATCTGATGTACCTGCTATGCGACTATGCCTAGGCACACATATGTGGGTACACACTTTGTGCAAATAAAAAAGAAGAAAGAATCTGATTATTTTCTGGTATGAAATTCAAGATTTTTGAATTTCAAATGAATTTCCATTTATTCATTGTTAAAGATACTCTAAAATTAAGGCATACATATTCAGTCAGATAAAATGACAAATGGGATGTGGTTCTAGCCTTTGTTCTTTAGCATACACAAACCCAAAATGTTATATATTCTTACCCTGTACTTATGTACCCATATTTTGCCTGTCTTTTACATCATAAAAACTCGCCAAAGTCAGGAACGGCGTCTGGAAACTCTAAACTCACGGACTGTCTGTCTGGTTTAGCATGTACTGCTCCAACTTTGTGTCACATGTATGAATGCTTAATAAATATTTAATGACAAAGGAGTAGTGCTATAAGTGAGTATGACTGCTATTATTCCCATTTAGAAATGAATCAATGAATGGAAGAGATGAATTGCCTGAAGCCAGTGAAGTAAGCCCATTGCGAAGTGTGACTCGGAAGTCTGAGTCCCTGGACTGCATCAAGTTTCTGCTGATTTGCGCTTGGAACACTTACCTTTGATGTTGGCTTAGAAGCTTGCTAAAATTGAAACAAAACACATAGAAATTTGGAAGCCTAAATTTAAGGTAAAGGTAGTACAGGGGCCAAAACTAAGAGTACTAGAAATTGACCAGCCCAAATCAGTAGTCACTGGTGACAAACTGAAAGAAAGGAAGTTTCTCTGCTGATGCAAAACCTAGAAGTGACTTCTGGATTCTTTTAAGGAACACTGCCGTCATAGTTCAGTGTGGTCAGGAAAAAACTGCATTATATTCTCCTGGCAACAGTTCAGCACATTCTGCCAACCCGAGTTTTTGGACATGAAGACTGTGACCCACCATAGGCTTGTAGGCTGCATGACAAAGACAATTAATTGTCCCTGTGCATGCTCACTCCTGGGGTGAACCTGTCTAAAAGTGATTAAGAGAATACACATGTATCCTCGTATATATGCCATACTTGCGTTTATTTTCAACTGTAATACAAATTTTCATGTAGAAACAGATTTATTGTAAAGACATTGCTTTACCTTCAGACTATTATGTTGTGTAATAATTGTTTATGTAACTTTTGCTTGATTTGACAAGAAAATATCAGTCACTTTAAATGTGCCTGGACTCAGAATTTATAAAAAAAACTGGATAATTTTGATATTCATCTTCCCTTGGACTAAAATTATTTCAGTTAGAAAGAATAGCTGAGTTATTAATGTTATTGCAATTTAAAACATCTGTCATATCACCTTTTTGTAAGCAAGTTATGGCTTGATCTTAAAACTCAGAAAGGAAAGCAAAAAGAATATAAAAATATTTATGTGGATAACAGGAGAGAGGGATATAAGCAAAATATGTTATTTACTTTTGCTACCTCTTCAATGTGAAACTAGGGTAGAGGACAGAAAAATGAGATATGGGTGATAAAAATGATTCAAGTATCTTATATACACATAAAAATATGTCAAAATGAAATCCATTAATCTGTAAAACCAATTAGAAATGAGTGAAAAAATAGTTATATGTGGTTGTAATAATTTGGGATATTGCAAATTGTATCTTCCTAGAGTTGACTTATTTTAGCAAAATCTTGTGTAATGTCATACACTGCTGTGTACAGTTTATGTATTTGTCAAATTTCTGTTAGCAAAATACATTGTAATCTCTTTCCATTATTGGTTTTGGGTTCTTTGGGATACACTGGAAGTTTCTCATTTGTGATTATTCTTCCTTTCTTCCTCACTATCAGAACCCAAATTTTATTTTGTGAATTATTTGCTTTCCCAGACTTTATTGCAGATCTTGGTGACTGAAGTGTCTTCAGGCCAATAAAATATAAACTTAATATGCCTTAGGTATTTCTTGAAAATCTTTCCTATGCAAATGCTACATTTTCCCTCTTCTCCTCTTCCTTTTCCTCCTATTCTTCTTTTTTTTTGCTTCTGATTTATTTCTTCTTACTTAAAATACACATATAATTCTAGAGATGAGAGAGCTGAAAAATCAAACTGAGGTAAAGACAAATTTTAAATTGAAGACTCAAGTAAGATGTAGAGGGTCTTGTATGTCAGGCAATAGACCCCACTTTTCCCAGAAGGTCAGAAAACTTTTGATAGGGATTGATTAAAAAGTTGAAGAACTGACTGAAATGAGAGTCAGTGGTAGAGAAGAAAGAGTTATTAGGATCCTGAACCATTTTGCAAAGGGTTGAATCAGTAACTAAAACTGGGGTGGGTCAATGTGATATGAAATAAAGAACTAATCTGACTTTTAGATAGAGAATGATTTAGCCACATATGAATATTCAGTTTTTCTTTCCTGCTCTTCCTATTCCCTTCTTTCCTCCTTCTTCTTTCCCCTCTCCCCTTTCCTCCTTCTTTCCTTTCTTCCTTCCTTATTTATAGCTTTATACTAGTGCAGTAATGATGGATCTAAGGGAAATTCAAGGGTTTGGGGTGTGTGAGTATGGGTTTAATTAAGATACAATCAATGGAGAGTTATATACCACAAACATGCACTAATAAACTAAAATAAAAAGAGCCACTAATCTGAGGGCAGTAACGACTAATGTAAAAAAAAAACTCATCAATTTCTTGCAGTTCTTAATCCCTCTTCTTTGGAATATATGACTTAGAAAACTAATTGTTAGTGGGATCCATAACATCATAACCCCTCAGTGGTACCACTATGACAAGTTCACAGGTTTCCTTTCTAATGCTGCTCTTTGGTCAGGAGTAAGTTTTTAAAGGGAAATAAAAAACCTAGATGCATAATGAGACCCTGTCTTGAAAAGATAAATAAAAAAAAAGTCTAGATGTACATGAATTAAACTGAGCACTGCATCTTGCACTCACCCTTCTCTGTCCAGATTAATGAAAATCACTCACTTAGCGGGTGCATGCATGTATGTAGATATGTGTGTGTATTTATGTGTGAATATGCATGGGCCTCTTGCATAATTGTAATGTATTAAACTCCTTCATGATGAGCATTCAGTTTATTACTATGTGGGGGATCGGCTTGGAAAATAAGAGTATTGCTGTTGCCCTTTCTGTAGATGGTCAGAAACAAACAAACCAAGAAAATCTATAGGATTCTGCCAGATGGGTTTTAAAAAGTAGGTCATGTTTTGAGCCCACCAACTTTGATGACATCTCCCTAACAGAAACTGGATTCCTAAGTGTCAGGACAATACAAATGAGGTTCTAAAATGGTCTCTGGATCTGTTACAACTTTCAAGTACAGCTGGGAAAAAAGTTGTGGAGGAAGTCTCTCAGGATTTGAGAATGTAAAAATCATGCTGGGGAGCCCTGAATTCATTGCTCTGTCTGTTTTTTTCCTTGATAGAAAAGACTGGGATTGAGCCAGTCTTAATGGAATTAAAATGATACGGAGATTTGTGGCTGGGAGAGGAGGTGCATGTGTGTGTTGGGCAGGGGGAATGCCATTTTTTCTTTTTCAACGAGAAGCTTAAAGCATGTGAACATTAAAATATAACTGGAAAAAAATTAAATAAATTAAATAAAATCTAACTGGACAGATTGTTGCTGCTTTTCCTTAAAGTAATCTATTCTTGACAACTGAAAAACTAGAAGAGTAAGGTGTGCAGCTGCCAATTGGCCTCAGATATGTATGTCTGGGAGCCCTTTTTGATAATAAAATTATCTAGAGTAGATCATAGAATTATCTACTATCTACAGTTTATGAGCTTGAGGCTCAGAGTAAGAAGATTACAGGCCTATGAAAACTCACAAGACTAAGATAAAATGCTGTTGTATATTTTTAACTCTACAGTCTTGGGGAGGGGAAATAAAATGCCTTCTTAGATTCAGATGTCTGTGATTTCCCAGGCTTCATGCCTCATTGATAAGTGAGAACAACAATTGGAAACCAGGAGACACATTTATACATCAACACTTTTGCCTCCAGTGGAATGAATGATGAAATAACCTCCCCAGACTACTTCTTGTTGATTGTCTGGCTGACCCAAATGCCAAGCTATCAGAAATCTGTTTCCCAAGTTAAGTTTCTCCCCAATATTGTTGATCTATGAATACTTTCCCATTACTTTTAGTCTTGTTTAAAGAGTGCTTGTCCTTTCTTCCTTCTTCATGATCCATCTGCATAGGAGATCTGTAAATATTTCTTCTTTTATAACTTCTTCATCTTGAGTGCAATTTTTGTCCAATAGAGAAATTTATCATATATACACACACATACACCATGAAAATGATATTTGAATTCACTAGAATTGTTACTAACCATCCTCATCCTGTGTAGTTTCTCTCACCCAAAACTGTTGTAGGGCAGAGATTTATCCAATATGGAGAGGACCTTGTTCAACTGAATACAAATAGAGTGATTCTTTCTGAAAACAGTATTTTAAAATTGTGTTAGTGGTTTTTGTACAATGGATAACAAAACTTCTACTTATGCAGAAATGCAGAAGACATTTAAACTGAGAGTGAAAAGTTTGGATTCATCAATTCCTGACCCAAGGTGCAAAGGGAGATTAAGTGCTTCTCACCATGCAATCAGATAGGACACAGTCCCAAAGAGCTCTATGAGAAAACTAATAACACATAAGATACTCATTTCACTCTGGCTTTCAACAGGGGTTGTATATTTTCTTTTAAAATTTACATGGATTCTCTCAGCTTTCCTATTCTTATAGAGTCCAGAAACCTCTATAAGAGTAAAAAAATAAAGGGAAGTTGATAGTCCACAGAACTTAAATTCTCATGAACTTTGACTTTGTTACATGTCCTGAAAGTTTTCCATGTGATATTCTGAAATGCTTCTTTCAGTTTTTTTTTAGGCACAGAAAAATATGATTTTGTTTCTGTGTGACTTTCTTATAAGAACCTTGTGCAAACTTGCAGTTCATATACTTTGTAACTATAAAGGTTTGGGTGGGATACCCAACTCCTTTAAGCCTGTTTCCTAATCTATAAGAAGAAACCAATAATATCTAATTCATAGCAATGTTGTGAGGCTAAATGATCTCATAAATGCAAAGTGCTTATAACAATGCACGGCACATAATCACACTATGTAATCACAGAATCACTATACTAAGTATGAGTATATACACTCGCTATGTGCTTTCTATATTTGGGTGGCATTAAGCATAAGAAAATGGCAATCAAGTTCTCTACGCTATTTGATAAATTCCGTCAGGGGACCAATGCTGACATTATATCAAGTATACACTCAATAGTACTCAAACTATTTCATCTGAAACCATTGTGTCTCCACTACAAAAAGGTATACATTTACTTATCAACTGTTATTCAGGCCTTTAAAATATGGAGCTTAATGAAAATAATATCTAGGATAGTTTAGATTCTAAAGATAGGTAGTGCTCAAATGTGGGGTGGGGAGATACAGTCATGATTAGCAATCTTTCTTACATGTCCTTTGGTTACATTTTCTTGAGATCCAACAGGTATATTAGAGAAGTTAAAAATACAGAAACCAATATGATAGGTGACTACCTTGGTATCTGCCACCCTTTCTCACTGATTCCAGTGGAGAATCCCCAGGAAAGGCACTGTGTCCATTATTTTGCAACAGATCTGTGTCACTTCTTTTCTTAACTGTCTGTTCCCCATTCATTATATCATTTATTTTTTAAAATTTTATTATAAAGAGAAAAACAGATAAACAATAAAAACAAGTTTCAAAACAGGGCAGTAGGAAAATTACAATCCTTGATACATTGCTATTGGTGTCTTGTAGTAGTCATTCAGAGAACAGGACATAGGCATTGTCTTAGTTACTTTTCGCTCATTGCTGAGACAAAATATCTGATGCCCAAAATTAGGGAAGGAAAAGTTTATTCTTACAGTTTCTCTGGAGTTTCAGTCCATTAGTTGACTCCAAGTCAGCATGGAGTGGCGGGGCTACCGTTCATGGTGGCTGCAAGCCACAAGGCGTGCTGGTGAGACAGAGAGAGAGAGAGAGAAAGAGAGAGAGAGAGGGTGGAAGGGGAAGACCCACCTTCCCTTACACTGTATGTCGGCTCCACCCCTGGGCGAGTACAACAGTCACGTCATCAATTCTTACGCTAGACAATGAACTGATCACAAGCATCAGACTCAGCCCCAACAGAAGTATGTGAGGACTTGGGGGTACATAGTATACCCAATACAGGCATGATACCTTGTCTAAACAATATTAGCACAAAACATTCTTTAAGGAACAACCAGAAGCTAGATGTATGACTACATTAATTATTTTGTATATGTGCATATTTTTTTCCTTTTACTTATTCTACTTTTCTCCCATCACAGTTTGTTGTTTCTTTTGAACAGCTTCTTCCCAATTCACAATATCTTTTTTACATTTTTTTATTTTAATGAGAAGAAAGAAAAAACAGAAAAATCAAGATGCAAGCAAACTTAAAAAACAACAACAAAAGCAAAATGACAGCAATAACAAAACAAAAACAGCAATAGCTATATAGGTTTTCAAGACAAGATGATAGTAATTTAACAACAGTTGTTATACTGCATATTGTTGCCTTCAAAATATTTACTCAGGTTACCAGAAACAGGAATAAAACAAAACAAAACATTGGGTTTCAAAAACAAGGCAAAGGGAAATCTTCCACAGTTGCCACAATGCACATTGCCATCCTCCAACTAGATGCCCAGACCGTCAGCCCCAGTCCTGCAAAGTCAATCAAACAACATAAGCATCAAGCTATTTCCTTCACTGCAGTTGCCATCATCTCACCCTGCATCCTCCAAATCAGCCAGTTGCTTATGGAGTGGTGGCAGGTGTGTGTGTGTGTGCTCTTCTGGTTACCCAGCCCACATACCAGCTGGTTCACAGGAAAGTGTGTTTTGTCTTCTTGTTGAGTGGTCTCCTCCGGATCCCCATGGCAGAGCCCAGTTTATAATTTCAATAGTAGAAAATCAGTGAATTTGAGGGACATTTGGCTGCTGTGCTCAACTGGATTCATGTCTGAATGTTCTCTCATTTTTGGTAACATTGGCTCTGCAACCTAAGATTGCTCCAATTTTGACACCAAACTTAGTAGACAACCTAATTTATTTTAAAACATGATCACTAATAATGAAATTAAATTTCTTCTGCTCAATGATTTGTACATTGTAGTGTAGAAAGGGTTATAAACATTTTTAAAAATATAGTTTCTAGCTATATTTATCAAGACATTGATATGAAATAAATCGTCTTTGCAGAATCAGAAATCTAAACTTTTGAGTATGATAGACAATATTTGGAGAACTTTAATAGATTTAGTTTTTAATAAATGTGTAGATTAAATTGTTTCATGAAGTATATCAACAAAACCAATATGAATGCAAATTGATATTCAATTAAATAAATATTATTAAAGTACTTGGTAAGAAAATTGCAGCCTCTTCTTTCTTCCTCAAAAAAGCATTCATTTAAGAAAAATGAGCAACAAAAATGACCTAAGTTTGATCTAGCAAACCAGGTGAAATACGATAAATACTGAGTCTCAAAATTTCATTTGATCCTTTTCATGGGAGCTTGACGGGTAACCCTTAGGTTTGCTCC
>RJWM01011710.1:0-36756 GCA_004363535.1 Dasyprocta punctata | reverse complement strand
AAATAGTTAAAAATTGAGACATAAATTATCTGCAAAACATACTCAAAGAAAAAGGACAGAAAGGAACTAAAAGGATGTATCAGTGAGATGAAAACCAAGGAAGTATTTTTCTTTGAGAGTCAAGCTGATATAGTATTTTAGAGAGGGGAGAGTGATCATATTAACATAGATGAGTAGTATTCACTAAATACCCATGTTTATTTTAAGCTTCTTATATTAGCTGGTGCTATGTGACTAGAGTCACAAGGGGGTAGGTATATGGTCATTTCTGTCTTCAACTCTCCAGGAGGACCAAATAGCTTAGTTACTAAAATAGAAGATTGCCCTAGGCTGGTAAAGTCACGTAAGTCTTGAACAAATAGCTACTGAATATCTACTATGTACTGGCTATGGAAACTAGAACAAAGAATTAAATAGTAGATAAACTATGCATTTTAAATGAAAATTTTTAAAGGTTGCACTCCTGTTTGAGTGTCTTTGAGTCATGAGACCTGTGACTTGCTTCTACAAACAACTACTTTCACAACATGATGTCATATTTCCCAAAGTACATTCCTGAGCAATATGTGTATGGCTCTTTCAACTCCTCTACTTGTCCATGAGCAAACAGTCACAGACGTCCAGGAACAGAAGTGAATTCCTTCAGTGTTGAAGGGATTGTTGTACTGTTTTGTTTTATCATGGTATAGACTGATGAGAACAGTATCTGTATATTTTACCAAACTTCAGACAACTAGAGCTAGAGAAAACAAAACCTAAGAGATCATTTAACCCAATGATTGTCAAGCCTCTGGTTTTAACCTCAATATACAATGAAAATCATATTTCATAATGCATAATTGTACACATTCAATAAAAAAACTGAAATAAAATTCTGTGAATAATTTCTAATGTTCTATAGCAGGGTAGGGTAACCATGGTTTACAAGACTTATATTTCAGAATCACTAATAGAAAGGATTTGAATGCTCCCAATAGGAAGAAATGAAACTGTTGGAGGTGATAATATACCAATTACTGCAATCTGATCATTGTATATCATATACATGTACTGCAATATCACACTCTATGCCATCAATATGTATAGTTATTATGTGTCAATTAAAAATAGTTTTTATAGTCTCATTAAATAATATGCGATGATATTTTCTATCTTGTCTACACTGTTCTATTTTATCTTTCTAAAAATTGCCTAGTGCAATGTGATAAATAATTTTTATGCATTACTAATGGCAACAACTCACAGTTTGTAAAATACTATCTTAAACCATCTCTCTTATTTACTAAAAGAAAAAAGTAAAGCTCAGAGGTAGCAAATGAGTTATCTCAGATCATAACTATAGCAGAACTGGGCCTAGGAGTCAAGTTTCCTATTTTAGAGTGCTTTACTCTTTTCTTAAGGAGACTTCCACCTCCAATTGAATATCTTGGAATAAGAACAGGAGGGAAGGGGCACGTACACTGTACCTTATTTATGGCTCTGTCCTGCCTTCTCTTTTTGCTCTGTTCCTAGCTAAATTTGCCAGAGAAAAGCCCTTCATAGTCAGTTGAGACTTTCCACTAAATGGTAAGTGGTTCCTCACTGAATTCCTTGCTCCAGGAAAGCAGGAATTTGAAGAGAGTCTACATTTTTCTTAAGCGAGGCAATTTGGTCTCAAGGCAAACCAAACTGTAGCACAGAATGTGAGGTGAGTGTGCCCTTGCTCCTTCATTTATCTTCCTTTAATCAAACAGGCTAAACGTTTTCATTGGAAAGAGAAGATTGTTATCCTTGGCTTTCATGCTTCTCCTGCAATATTTTTCTTAGGAATGTGTTAATAGCTGCAGAAATCTTAACACGTCTTCAAGTGCCTCTCGTGTTAGGAGATTCTTCTTGGTTGTGGGAAAAGTGGTTGTCAATCAGCCTGGTATTTAAGCAGAATCAAAATGTTTCTGACAAGTCGGTTATGCTCTTACTTCAAATGTCTCATCTTTACTGAATCTGCAGCTGGAAGCTTCAGAGGGAGAGACATTTTTCTTGCCATGCCTGATTTCTTCAGAGCTCGTTTACTCCATAGACATTTGGGCCCAAATGATGGCTAACTTCAGGTTACCCAAGGTAGGCAAAGATTTGGAAGTTTCCAATTTCAAGATCCTGTGTTTTTTGGCCCTTTTGTAAGGAGATCTTTTGCTCTGGTGACTATTTATTTTATGTTGTATTTGAAGAAGCAAGAACTTTTAAGTAACAAATAGGGAATACTACATAGAATGAAGTTCCAGAGAAAGTAGAGAGTTATTCCTAAAATAGCTATTAAAGTTTTTGTTACTCCTCCAAAAAGATACACAGAAGAAACTGAATTCAATGAAAGTTACAAAATCCTGACTGTTGAACTAAAAGAAGGATTTTTTTTCTTAAATGTGGGATCACTGTGCCTTGAAAGAACATCAAAACAAAGTGCTTTTCACCTCTATGCCTGCTTGAAAAGAACTTTTCTCTACCACTTCCTTTTCAGTGTCAATATACTCTCTTCCTAACACCTTCTCTCTTTCTTCCTTTCCTCCTTCCTTTCTCTCTCTCTTCCTTTCTCTCTCTCTTTCTTTCTTTCTTTCTTTCTTTCTTTTCTTTTCTTTCTTTCTTTCTTTCTTTCTTTCTTTCTTTCTTTCTTTCTTTCTTTCTTTCTTTCTTTTTCCTTCCTTCCTTTCTTCCTTCCTTCCTTCCTTCCTTTCTTTCTTTCTTTCTTTCTTTCTTTCTTTCTTTCTTTCTTTCTTTCTTTCTTTCAATTCTTTTTCAGTATAAGGGATTGAAATTTAGGAGTACTCAGCTTTAAAAAAATTAAGAGCCTCAAGCTTTAAAAAAAAATTTATTTGGTGACATGGTTTCACTAATTTGGTTAGGCTGGCCTTGAGCTTGCGATACTTCTGTTTCAGCCTCCCAAGTAGTTGAGATAATAGGCATGCACTACCACACCCAGTTCCTCTCTCTTTCTTCTTGTAGGAAAGAGGCAGAAATAGAAGGAACAAATTGAATTTCCCTAGAGCAAGCTTCACCCATTGTTGAAACGCTTTATGTTTATACATCCTTTGGAAGTCAAGCAAATTATCACTTAGAAAGTATGATTCACAGGGTAGTTCTGGAAGGATGTAAAGACAGTGTTCATTAACTCAGCAAGAGTAAGCTTTAAGCCATAGAACACTAGACCGTAAGCTCTTTGAATATAATTTTTGTCTTTATTAATCTCAAGACTGAGTAAAGTATCCCGTGGCTAGTACACACTCAGTAGTGTTTAAATTAAAATTAAAAATCCTGAATAAATTGATACGTCCTAAGCCTTATTGCTGTCTCAATCTATGTTATTAATGAAAGAGTTGTCTGGAGATACTCAAATAGATAGCTTGGAAAGTGGATTTCTGATGCAAACATTTCCTTACTTAAATCAGAAGATGGGTTAGATACAGAAATGTACATTATTGCTTTCTATTTTAAGGGCAGCACTGGGTCCAAAAGGAAAAGCATTTCTCAATCAAGTGTTCGTATTGTCATCAAGAGTTTTGTGCACAGGCTGTTAGTTTACCCAGTATCCCTGAGTGATACAGACACAAACAAAAGACAACATGTATTTTAAAAGGGCTTTCATGCATTCACTAGTTCCCTTGTAACCTGGCTCCAGAGCCTATTACAGAAATTTCTGTGGCCTTGGGCAGGTCAGGAAACAGTTTTAATTTGCGCGAGCCCTAAATTATAGACTGCATTTGCAAGTGTTTTGAACTAGTCAGCAAAGGCATAGTTTTCAGCAGGTTTTAAAAGGAAGAATTTCAGTGCAACAGGTTAGAGTGTTTTAGATTATGCTGTTGCAAAATAAAATGAAATTTAGTTTTTCCTCCCCTGAGGAGTGGTGAAGTTGAGAGGTATCCAAGAAAAATGAATAATGTATATCCTGTATTGAATTGCTCATCAGAAAGCATGACTTTTTTCTTTTCTTTTCTTTTCTTTTTCTTTTCTTTTCTTTGGGGGCCTGGCAAGGCCACTATTAGTAGCAACAGTCACTTAGACTAGCCCAAATCATCAGGACTTTTTACACAATCATGAGTAGACAAGCAATCTTTGTGAGATACATTTTGGCCTAACTTCTACTCTTGGAGCTTGAATATTGTTGTAATACATATAAGGTGTTTAATTAAGGTGCTGATGAATGTAAGTCCAGAACAAACATTAATTGTATTGTAGCAATTTGATTTCAGTAACTGAATGTTGTATGCTAGGCACTACCCTTTACCACACCAGTCTATAATATACTCCAAAATGTTTAAAAACAAATTACAATCACTAAAATTTGTCCTTATGTTCTAGCATCCCACGTGTTTTTAGTGTTTTATAAGCATTGAATACATGAATAAGTATCTAGGTTTTACTCCAACTAAAACTATTGCTGTAATTCCAGGTGTTTTCACTAGGTAAACTCTTAAAAGAGCCCCTGCAGTCTTAAAAGAGTCCCTATGTCTTACAAATATATTTTTAAGGGAAAAATTTTTGAGTCAATGCTATATTTTCAATGTTTAATTCCCAAAGTGATTTCATGAAGTATTAGTAATAGATCTTCCAACATTATTTACTTGCTGTTTGGTTGTGGATTATCCAAGTTCATTTTGGATTGAATAAATAAGATGGCTTTTATTTATGGTACCTTGTATCAGACACTAGTCATACTATTCTGTGCTATAAGATACAAGGTAAAAAAACTCCTTTCTTGGGTCCTCATTTGAACAAATCAAATATTTTAAAGTTTTATTTGTGTCCATTAAGGTAGTACATTAAATTCTGGGTATGCATTTCTACACAAGAAAGCTCCCAGGGGACTTTGATGAAAAGAAAAACAAAGGAAAAATGAGAATAATAATATTAGTCTCACTATTACTGAAATTTTAAAGACTAAAATTAGGTCATTTATATGAAACTTTCATAAATGCTGTGACAGTTAAATACTAAATATCATATGAAATTCCATGATGTCCTTAAGGATCCAGTGGTAGAAGAAAT
This sequence comes from Dasyprocta punctata, assembly GCA_004363535.1. NCBI lineage: Eukaryota > Metazoa > Chordata > Mammalia > Rodentia > Dasyproctidae > Dasyprocta > Dasyprocta punctata. The sequence goes on along the minus strand of RJWM01011710.1, from coordinate 31,743 downwards.
GTGATTGTGTGTGTTATGTGTTGATTTTAAAGATGAATCTAGAGTTAAAGAGATGATATGATCTTCCCTAGGCCAACTTCCTGAAATGAAGCTAAGACTCTAGTCCATTCTACTACTCTTTACCAGCTTATTAAGAAGAGTGTATTTCACTCTTACTTATGTATATGTGTCACACACAATTTGGTGCCTTGTCACAGCAGCCCACTCCATAGGCTGAGTCTTCCATATGTAGATTGAGTGCTGCCCCAGCTTGGTATTAATTTTGTAGTTTGTCAAATGGAGATGACTTTATAGTCCAAATTAAGTTTATTTTGTAAAAGTCAGTTGCTATTTTTCATGTTTCAAAATGCTCAGAACATTTTTGCTATATCTATTGTGTGCCTAGGTTGTTTTTCAGAGAGTACAAAAGAAATGATATTTATTTTTTCTTTTTTGTACTTATTAGGACTTCCATTGTTTTTGTTTTGTAGTAGATAATAGATATCCTTATCTTTTTCTTGACATTAGTGACAATATTATTAAAACATTCCTGTTATTTATGTTGCTTGATTTAGTGATTTGGATAGATCGATTTGTCATAATAAAAGTGTGCTTCTCTTCCTATTTTCAAGAATTGTTCAAAAACCTATAAATATATTCTAAATTTTATTGAATTCTTTTGTGTCTTTTAAATTAATTACATAATTTTCTACTTTTTTCCTTGTGCCAAATATAGTGATAGAATTTTCTTATGTTAAATCTTGGGTTCTTGGAGTTCTTTTTAATACTTTGGTAGATTTAGTTACCTAATATTTCCTTCATTTATTTTTAAATTTTTATTAGTACATATTTATAGTACATCATGTTTGCATTCCTTGTGTGGAGATGGTAGATGTATATAACACATCTTAATTCCTTTTTTCATTTCCTTTTCATCTCTTCATCCACTTCTCATTTGAGAAACATTTATGTCCTTTCTTGCTATTATCTGTCTTTTATTTTGCTCTTTGTTATGACTTGGGCTTCTTATATAAGGAAAACCATGCAATATTTAACGTTTTGTACCTGATTTATTTCAGTCAACATTGTGGTTTCAATATATACCTGTTTTTGTACAAATGGCCCAAGTTTATCCTTCTTTACGGTAGAGTTGTATTCCATTGTGTGTAAATACCACATTTCCTTTATCCATTCATCTGATGATGTACATATAGGTTACTTGCAAAAGTTAGCTACTATGAATTGTGTTACTGTAAACATGGGCATGCACATATCACTGTAATATAATGTGTTTAACTCTTTTGAGAAGCTACTTAGAAGGGGAATAGCTGGCTTGAGTGGAATTTCTTTTTTTTATTTTAAAGAGAAAAAAAATTTCAAAACATAATTAGAGCATACCAATAGTTAATACATTGCATATTGTTGTCTTTAAATTAGTTACTCATAGTACAAGATGCCTGCATTTGATTGAACAATGTTAGCAGAAACCTTTCCTTTCAGTGAATGCAAAGAAATTAGTAGTATAACTATCTTAATTATTTTGTATATTATATATATATATACTTTATATATACACTGTATAATATATAGTATAACCATGTTAACTATTATATATATAATTATGTATATATATAATTTCTTTCAGCTTCTCACACTAGGGAGACAATACAATGTTTACACATACAAGTTTGATTTATTTCACTTATGAGTATGTTCTTGAGTGGAATTTCTAATTTCAGTTTTTGAGCAATCATACTGATTTCCACAATAGTTGCACTAATTTATATTCCCATCAACAATGCAGAAAGGTTAGTTTTCCTCTGCAACCTCTCTAGCATTAGTTATTATTTGATTTCTTGGAGATGGTCATTCTTTCTAAGGTAAATTGGAATCTTAGTGTTGTTTTAGTTTGCATTTCTTGGATGACCAGTGATGTTGAATGCTTTTTCATATATTTATTTGTTGGTTGTACTTCTTCATCTGAGAAGCAACTGTTCATTTCAGATACCCATTTTTTTATTGAATCTCTTAAGAGGTTTAATTGCTTCTTAGTTCTTTATATATTCTGCATATTAGTTCTCTGAGCAATAACTGGTAAAAATTTTCTTCCATTCTATAGCTTATCTTTTCACTCTTGGTTGTTGCTTTAGCTGTGCAGAAGTCAATTAATTTCATATGATTTCAGTGGTTGATGTTCAGTTACTTCTTGTGAAATTGGAGTTCCAGTAAAAAATTTCTTGCCAATGGCTATGACTCCAAAGTTTTATCTATTTTATCTTCTGGCAGGTTAAGTGTTTCTGTTTTAACAGTTTAATGATCAATTTTGATTTCAATTTAGTACATAGCAATAGATATGAGCCTAGATTTAATTGTCTATGTGTAGATATACAGTTTCCAAAAATACATTTATTAAAGAGGCCATCTTTCCTCTAGTGTATGTTTTTGGTCCCTTTGCCAAAGATGAAATAGTTGAATGTCCCTGGCAGTTATTTCTGTACCCTTTATTCTGTTTCACTAATCCTCATGTCTATTTTTGTGCATCATGTTGTATTTATAACTGTAGCTTTGTAGTATATATTCAAGTCTGGAATGCCTCCTAATTTACTTTTGTTACCCAGAATTGCTTCTGTTATTCTGGGTCCCTTCTGTTTCCATATGAATTTTAGGATTATTTTCTCTAGTTTTGTGAAAAATACTTTGATTGGGCATTCAATTTGTGTATCGGTATTGGAAGTATGGCAGTTGTGCCTTTGTTGGTTGTGTCCGGAACAGAGGATATCTTTCTGATGTATTCTTTAATTTCCTGTTTTTCAGAGTATTATAGTTGTTGTTACAGAAATCTTTCACTTCCTTACTTAATTCCTAAGTATTTCATTTTTTTGGTGTAATTGTAAATGGTATTTTTTTTTTTACTAATTTCTTTTTCTGTAAATTCATTATTAGTGTACAGGAATGTTAATGATTTTCATGTATTGGTTTAGTATCCTGTTGGGTTACTGAATTTGGCTATCAACAAAAAGAGTTTTTTGGGTCTCCTGAGCAGAGGTAATTTCAATTGCAAATGATAATTTGACTTCTTATTTTCTTAGGCACATGCTTTTCTTTTTCTTGGCTAATTGCTCTTGTTAATGTTTTGAGTACTATGTTAAACAGCAGTGGTGATGGTGGGCATCATGTCTTGTTCCTGATTTTGGAGGGAAAGTTTTCAGTTTTTCTTCATTTGCTATGACATTGGCAGTAGGTTTGTCACGAATGGCTTTTATAAGACAGAGATAAAGTCCTTATATAGCTATTTTCTTCAGTGTTTTATCTTCAGAGAATTTTGGATATAGTCAAAGGTTTTTTCCTGCATCTATTGAAATGATAATGTGATTTTTGTCCTTGCTTCTGTTATGTAATGTATTAAATTGATTGATTTGTGTGTGCTGAATCATCCTTGCATACCTTAGATGAAGTTGGTTTGGTCATGATGTATGATCTTTTTGATGATTCATTGCATTTCATTTGTCTTTGCATCACTGTTCATTAAAGACATTGGTCAACAGTTCTCTTTTTTGGTTGATTCTGTCTGGTTTTGGAATCAGGGTAATAGTGGCTTCCAGGAATAACTTCAGGAGTACTGCTTTCCTTTTGATTTCTTTAAAGGGCATGTGGAATATTACTGTTAGATGTTCCCTAAAAATTTTGGAGAACTCAGCGGTGAATCTATCTTTTGTTAGTTGGTAGGTTTTATTTTAATTATTACTTGTTTAATTTAATAGCCTGATATTGATTTAATTGCTTGTTTTTGGATTATTTAAAATCTTCTTGATTCATTTTTGGTAATTCATGTGCATCCTAGGACTCTCTTCATTTCTTCTAAATTCTCTAATTTATTGATGCACATGTTTGCAGAGTAGTTGTTAATAATCTTTTAATTTCAACAGTGTCCACTGTGATTTTACCTTTTTCATTTTTAACTGGATTGATTTGAGTTTTTTCTTTTTTTCAAAAGATTGGCTATTTGTCTATTTTGTTTATTCTTTTGGAGGATCAACCTTTTAATTCACTGATTCTTTGTAGTTTTTGTTTCAATTTTATTAATTTCTGTTCTGATGTTTATGATTTCTTTCCTTGTATTAGATTTGGGCTTGAATTCTTGTTTTTCTAGAAATTTGAGTTGCATCATTAGTTATTTGCCTTACTCTGCTTTAATGATGTAGGCATTCACATGTATAAATTTCCCTCTTACCTAATATTTCATTTTGAATTCTTACCCTTAAGTTCACCAATTAAACAAGCCATTTTATCCTCTAGATTTGCTGTTACCTTGTTTTGTAATATAAATTACTATTGGAATAAATTTCATACAAGTTTCATAACAGTAGCAAATATTTCCTTCTCACCATATTTTTCACAGTAATTTGTATAAAATAAAAATGTCTTATTCAAGATTTGATAGAACTCACCTTTTAAACTCACTGGACTTAGATTTCTACTGAAAGTAGGGAGGGAAAATTCTTTTATCATTCATTTCTGTAGAGATTATTGTTCTATTTACTTTTTATATTTCTTCTGCCAGTTAAGACATTTTATATATATATTTAGAAATATATCATTTTATGGGCTTTCACATTTAGTAGCATATATATATAATTTTTAAGATTTAAAAATCTCTATAGTTTATGTTCTCTTTCATTATTCACTAGTTTATTCATGATTCTTTTTTTCTATTGAGATATTTGTCAATCTTACCAGAAGCTTCTATTAATATCTCTTAAGGACCAGTGCTTGTTTTCTTCAACTTTTGATGTTGCTTCTTATTGCATTTACTAGTTTTCTTTCCTCTTTGTGTCTTTCCCTTTTTGGTGGGATGGTTTTCTCTGTTGCTCTTTGTACTAGTTCCTATACCATGGTCATATTATTTGTAGTCTCTCTAATTATGACACAAGCATTTGAATGCTTATGTTTTCTTCTCTTTCTCACAGGTCTTGATATGTTGTGCCCTTTTGTCTTTCAGTTCTTCATGTTTTTCTCACAATGTCCTTTTTAATGTAAAATTCAATATGTATTTTTTTTTAAGTTTTGGAATGTATGAGATTATTTCAGTTAATATTTTGTTATTGATTTCTGATTTTTGTGGCAATAGTGTCAGATAATGTATTTTGTATGAACTTAGTTCTGTATAATTTATTCAGGGTTCAAATTTGCTTATCCAACTTTTTCACCATTTTGTTCTAACAATAATATTCTTTCTGCTTATTAACTTTAAACTTATAATATTACTCAGATTTTTTTTTTTACCACGAATCAAACTCATGACCTTACACTTGCCAGGCAGGTGCTGTGCCACTGAGCTACACCTTTGGCCCACTCAGATCCTTTTTCTTTGCTAGCTTGATTTATGAGATTTTGAGATGGGTGTGTTAAATTACAGATCTTTATTTTATTAATTAGTTAATTTCTATAGTTTTGCCTCTTAAATGTACATATATATGCTGTTTTTCACATATTATATTTTGTATTAGTCAGTTTCCTTAATACATAATATGTTATACCTTATGATGTTTAGTGTCCTGAATTCTACCTTCTTGTTATTAAAAGAACCAAGTTTTTTGATAGGGGTTGATATTGACCATTGGCATTTATTGCATTGTTATGATTTGGAATTTCTCTGTTATGTTGTGCGTGTGTGTAAAGCCCTTTCCTATTTTGTTTGACTTTTTCCACATTCTAATTTACTGTTTGAGAAGCTCTGACAAATGCATATATCTGTGTAATCATAGCCACAATTAATATACAGAATATTTCTTTCACCCCAGAAAGTTCTGTTATACCCCTCTCCAACCAATCCCTCTTTTGTCCAGACCCCAACAAACTCTAATCTGATTTATGCACTACAGATTGGTTTTGCCTGTTCTAGAACTTTAGATTGATGAGATATCTATTTCTTCCACTTATACTTGGTTTCTTTCTCCTCACCATTACATTTTTGGGTACATCCCATGGGCATGTAATCCTTTCCGTGAATATATGATATAGAGGATAATTATTGCTCTATGAAGATACATTTAAATTTTTGAAACAGCCAGAAATCATAGTCAAGTATACTAAACAAGGTGGGTAATTAAATTTACAAAGTGTGATCAAAACATACAGTAAGTGTTTAAAAAAAAACTATTTAAAAAACACTTTGCTATTAATCCCTCTCGAAGTACTATCCCCTTACTTCAAATACACTTATCCCATCCTTAGTGCCATGTTCTGAAGCAGTTATGCCTGTCTTCTTTCTTGTGTCTTTACGAGGTGGGATAAAAAATGAATAGTGCTGCCAAGTGCCATGGAACAGAAAGGCAAGCTTGTAAAAATGTTATGGTGAGTCCTCATCCACCTTATTCACAGGATCTGGCAGCATACCAATTCTGGCTCTTCTGCAAATTCAAAATGACCATGAAAGGTAAACATTTTGAATTGATTCAAGATATCAAGGCAGCCACAAGAGTGCAACTAAGAATACAAAAGAGGACTTCAAAAACTGCTTCAGAAAGTGGCAGGAATCATGGGATAAGTGAGTTTGAATTGACCAAGAGTACTTTCAGAGGTATTAATGACAATGTATTTAGTAAGTTTGACACATGCATGTTTGTAAGTCAGGACTTTTTATCAAATATATAGATATAGATATAGATATAGATATAGATATAGATATAGATATAGATATTTTACAGGATCACCAAAGCAAGTCTTTATTTTCACTTTTATTTTTTTTAAGAGAAAAAAGACACAGAAAAGAAAGACAAAAAGCAAAAGAGACAAACAAACGACAACAGCAAATCCAAAACAGTAACATTACAGGTTTACAAAACAAGATGATAGGAATTTGACAATGGTTGCAGTATCGTGTATCATTACTTTCAACACGGTTGCTTGCATTAACAGATATAGACATGTAAAGTTGATCTAATCATATGAGTATTAACTGTTCTTCCTCAATAACTAATACATTTAGCAGTATAGTCATTTTAGCTATCTTACATATACATATATACAGATTTATGTCTTTTCAAATATTTTCTAAATAATATAAAAAGAGATCATAGACCTAAGGTAGGTAGACTGGATGGGCTTCAGTTCAGATCGTAGGTCAACTGTACTATCTGGGGACCAAAACAAATCATTTAAGATCTATTAATATTTATTAACCCTAACATAATAAAATATACTGTCAAGGATATTGTTAAGATCAATGAGATAATGTTTGGAAAGAATTTGATACAAAGTTGTTAAATAGCATTTGGTTGAATTAATATAATTACAATTATTTCTACTGTGTACATGTTTATTAAAATAAAGTACATTTTATTACTTTCCAGGTGCATGGTCACTATAACTAGGTTGTAAATATATTTCTAAATTATTATTTAGAAATTGAGAAAATGGTAGCTTGGAATTAGAATATTAATTGCTACCTTATATATAAACATTTACAAATGTTAATCTGTAAACAAATTTGTTTTAAGACTTAGGTATTTAAGAACTATTATCTATACTATTAATTCGCTTAGTAGATCTCCCTATATATGGTACTTGCAGTGATAATTCTCAGTCTTGTCTTTTTCCAAATGATTACTGATGAGGGGATAGTAAATCACTGAACTTTTACCACTTTGCTGAATTGAATTGTTCACATGGGACTAGTTTTTCATCTACTGCAGAAAGTAATGGTTCTTCCTTGGCAAAGAGTTATTAAAAATATATGAGAACATAGTTGGAGTCATTTTAATCTGATGTCACAAGCTTTGATTGGTTTTTCTCCAGCCCAACATACTCCTCCCCACCAACTAGCCAATTGATCATTTGTTTTGATATTAATAAAATAATGACAGTGATAATTGTAAAAGCTAATATTCCGAGCACTTACTCTGTGCCACACATTACTCAAAGAACATTTTATATATATAATTCCATACATTTACTGAAAAGCCTGGTGCAGCAGATACTACAAATATCCCTACTTTCAGAAGAAACAACAGAAGCTAGAAAGACGTAATGATCTACCTAAAGTCTGACAATTTACGTGATACTCTAGAATTATGGATAACAATAGCTAATATTATTGATAAATTACTACATGCCAAGCACTAAGTGAATTCCATTTGTTAATTAATTGTTATCATCACAATGATCCTATGATACAGATGTTCTTATCTTACCTGAGACTGAGGCAAAGAGGGATGAAAGCCCATGTAATATACCCAGCAGGTGAAGGAGCCCCAGTCAGGCTGGATCTTAAACCTGTGCTGTGTTATCCCTTAATCATATCTTTCAATAAGATGCAAATGCTTATCAAACAGTTAATGCATGCTCAGTGCTCTGGGGACCATAGAGAAAACATAGCTTTGTTGGTTTTATTCTATAAACTGATTGCCTTGTAAGAGAAGTAAAATGAGACAGAATCATTGGGGAATGGTGGGAGTGCTGAGCTCTTAGTTACAGAAACTAAAAATAAAAACGGGCTTAGAGAACTGAGAGGACATGTACTGGATGATTTAGTGAAGTCTGAATAAGCCAGGTATGGCTAGAGCTAGACCCTAAGTACTACGAGTAAAGAGGAGGAAACTGATAAAGGAAAATCTGTAACGTAAACCTATAAATAAATGATCTGTTTCTAATGTAAGGGTTAAAATTCATTTATCTTGACACTTTTCTTCATTAAGGGAAAAAAAAGCTTCTTAATGTTTTTATACTCCCTTCCAGTGAGATTAAACGAATTATTTTTAGTTTTTAGAAAATCTTCCAATTCTTCATTCCATCACAGTAAGAATGTTTCATGTCCCATGACATCAATAGAAAAGCTAATTTCCTTTGCCTGTAATTTTGGCAATAGTTTCCTTTACATAATGACAGGAAGAATAAAAATTCCTTATGACACTTCAAATGTAAATTTGATAAAAATGACGTCTACTTATACACATTTATATGTTTTGGATCAAAGACTTTTTTTGGCATAGTGAAACAGAATTAGCAGGTTGGTTTTAATGGAGAGTATCTGTTTTTAACAATTTATAAGAACAGATTTTTTTCTTTTAATAATACCAGTAGATTAATTTAATAATAGACTAACTCAGCATGTTGAAAATGGAACCAATGATCTTACCTTCCAAATCTTTTCCTTCTCCCATGCTCCCTAGCTCAGTTACTTGCATCTGCAACTGTCAACTTTTAAAACTCACCTGCTTCTGCCTGCCTCACTTTCTATACCTACAAGCTTCTGAGATTCCCAGATTCCCATATACCCCAAACACTGGGGCTAAACCTGCCTGTCCTTCCTCACTCTGAAATCCATCAACCACTGGAGCTGGATCTACCTTTCTTATTTCTCTACCAAGCATCCCTTGATTTTCTCAGCTTATCTTAAAAGTATTTATCAAAACATTTTAGAGGCCTCCTAGGAAAAGTAAAACACTCAGGAGACAGGGAGGAGCATTTAGAACATGGGTCACTGCTTACTCCTCCTTCTCCCTCCTCCCTCCTCTCCCTTCCTCCTTCCACCTCTTCCACTTCTTCTCCTGCTTCTGTTTCTTCTTTTTTCTCCTTTTTCTCCTTCTTCTTATCCTTCTCCTCCTCCTCCTCCACCTCCTCCTCCTCCTCTTCCTCCTCCTCCTCCTCCTCCATTTCCTTCTCCTTCTCCTTTTCCTTCTCCTCCTTCTCCTTCCTTTACTTCTTTTGTTGAATTGTCTGGTTATATCCTTTTATTTTTTCCTTAGTACTTGTTTGAAGTACATGTACAAGTTTACATTCATCTTGAAGAGTAGGTAAATGTACATAATACAGTTTGTGTCTTTTTAAAATTTCTTTCTCTTTCCTACTTACCTCTCTCCCTCTAAATCCCTTTTTGCCATTTCTGCCTGCTTAGCAAAATGCTGACAGAAGGAAGTGTGGCTCAGTACTACAGATGTGTGGGTTTATAAAAGGAATTGGAAATTTAGATTTGATGTAAAGTCTTTAGATTTTAGAATGTTGCCAGCAAGTTTAGGCAAAACAAATTCACATTGTGTGGTTCAAACAAAACACTTAACACAAGGTTGGGTAGCAATGCTGTCAGTGTGTGACACTCTTATTCTCCATTTTCATTTCCCCATTCTAATTTAGGTCCAACCATCTTTTGACTAAACTATTACAGCAGGTTCCTAACTCTTACTCTGGTCCTATTCCTGTTAAATCATCTTTCATCCTGGACCTCGAGAGAAATTTAAAACAAAAAGAAGTTGATCATACTACCCCTTTGTTGAAACAGAACAAAATAAAGGACCTTTAATAAAACATTTAGGGTAATTTCAGGTAGTAGATTACAGCACTCTTGTGCTCCTATGCCAATAATTTCCCCAGCCATGGCCTCGGTTCTAGTACATTATGTCACTTGGTATTCTCAGAGAAACATATCAGATGCATCACCTATGCTGATTTCTTTTCTGGATGTTGCCCTGTCAAATCCTGCTTGTCAAACTCAACTGACACATTTTTCCTGTGAAACATGGATCAGCTTATATATGTTCAATAAATGATTATCAAATGAATGACCAGACTTTAGCTTTCACCAAAACTGATTCGTGTCAGCTATCACCACTCTAGTTATAATTAGTCTCTCCATGTTTGCTCTTAGTGTTTGTTTAAAACCTGTAATTCTGATTAGAAGTACTGTATGATGCGTATATTTATTTCCAATATTGAGTTGTGACTTCTCTCTCCTTACAGATCTCAGCACAATGTTTAATATATGACAATCCACAAATAATACTCCTAAAATGAAGTATTTTGATAATATCCTTTAGCTAAAAAATGGTACTAATATTGTTTTGCTTTTGAATTTCTTGTCCTCTAAGACTTCAAAGGAAAAGACAAATATAAAATATTTCTACTGGAAATTGAAACCTTTAATCCAGGAAGGGCATATCTTTGAAATATGAAGTAATGAAATAATTTTATGCCCAGCTCAAGTACCTTTAATAATAAAGCTTTAGTAGCCCCAAATTATGCAGCCTTTTTATCTAAAAATTTTAGGGTTTTGTGAGCCTGCTCTAGGTAACCCAGGCATCAGTCCTCTGAAGTGAGTCAGAGCTCTGGAATCTAGGAAGAGGTGGTGAAATTTCTTTCATGTGTATCATTTTCCAATCAAATTCAAGAGTAAATAAAATGCAGTAAAGAGAAAATGAGAACACCTTGGGAGGTAGGGTGGGAGCCACCTGGAAGAATTTCAGCTTGGATGAGACATAACAACAGAGAGAAGGAATGGCCTCTCCTCTGTACTATAAACCTGATAAAAAATAGAAGTCACAAATGGGACCAGGTAGACCTTATCCTGCAATGACACTGGTAAGTAAGTGGAAATCACTTTACTAAAACTTTTACTAACAGGATTTTCCTTAATAATAGTTTTATGAACAAAGTTAAAGTTGATATGCTTGATAAACACTATAGAAAATTATCCAACAAATATGATATAGCAACATAAGATGTTAAACAGTGTTTCTTTCACATAGACCATAGAATAGCTCTAAGATATTTATTCTACTGGACAGATTTTAGGAACATGTGTGTATTGGTTTGATCCTGTGTCCCCACAAGGCCTCATGTAATTTGGATGGAGCTGAATCTGGCATTTGAGACTGGTTTGTTGTCTAGTGCTGGGATTGGCGATGTGAGCGCAGCACCACCCAGGGGTGGAACCAGTACACAGGGTAAGGAAGAGAGGAACGCGTGTCTTTTCTCTCTCTCTTCCTGGTTAACAGTGCTTTGCTGTTTGTGGCGGACATGAATGGCAGCCCGCCATGCCATGCTGCCTTGGAGCCAACTAAGTATGGACTGAAAACCCCACAAAATGTAAAAAATAAACCTTTCCTTCCCTCATTTTGGGCATCATGTATTCTGTCTCAGGAACAAGTGAAAAGTAACTAAGACAATGTGCTTATCTGAGACCTCTCTCACCTGTCACTGTCTTCTTTGAGGTCTCTGTAGCATTGTTGATTATCAATTTAGGAGATGCTCTCTGTAAGTGCAAGATCTCATCCTGGTGTGAGCTGCAAAATTGGATGAAACATGACTTTGAAAGGGGGCACTGTCCTAAGAATGAAGAGCCACACTTCTCCACATTTTTACCAATAAAAGGCACAAGTTTTGTGGGTAATGATGCAAAAATATAGAAATTACAGCATTGTTCCAAATAAAGCTATCATTACTTGTTAAACAATATGTGTTTGAGTCTTGAAATTTTTCTGTTAGAAAATATAAAAGGGAAATATTGCCATGGAAGATAGAGGCAAGTCTTATGATACTAGAAAAAGTTCACATGGAGCAGTGGTTCAGGAATGGTGCTAAGAGAAAAGATATAACTTTAAATCATAATTTTATTGTATTTTAGGTTTTGAAAATTAATATATATGTGATAAATAATAATTACATTTGTTTTGAGGAAATATATACATATATTTTTCATCCCTTCTACCCTCTGTCTCCTCTACCCTATCACCAGATCTCTTTTCCCATCTTCAAAATTTTACTTTCATTTTTCCTACTTTATTTTGCTCTTTATTTATATTTTCTTATATAAGAACTGTTATGGTTGATACATTGTAACAACTTGAGTTTAGATGTTTAACTAAGAGACTCAGCAGGGAACCAAGATTCTTATACTGTAAATATCGTCTCTGCCAGAGGAGGGCACAGTGTTGGTATGAATGCTACATCCTGGCAGTGGGTAGCCTGCTTACAATATAAGGGAGGAGAAGAGTTCTTCCCACATTTTGTTATGGCTGCTTTTTGCTGGTTGCTGTCTTGAAGTATTGCCCCTGTGCCATGCCACACTGCCTTGGGGTCAACTGAATATGGACTGAATCCTCCACAAACAGTGAGCCAAATAAACCTTTCCTTCCTTAATTTTGGGTATTGGGCATTTTGTCCCAGCAACAAGAGAAAAGTAACAGACAGAATTCGGTAGTGAGAATGGGGTCATTGTTGTGACTATACCTAACCCTGTGGTTCAAGAGCCTTTGGAAATGGTTTGTGGGAAGAGATTGGAAAGGTTCAGAGATGTCACCTGAAAAGATAGAGCTGGAATGCCTTAGGTTGTTCTGTATGGGAGATTCTGGTCAGAGCTCAGAAGACCAGAAAACCAGTAAAGACCAGGCTTGGTAAGTTTCTGCTGGGAGGAAAGACTGCCTTGGTTGTTGAACTCCAGATGATGTGTGTTATATCTTGTCAAAAAGTTTGTCTACATTTTGCTCATGTCCAGAGACTTTCCTGACACTAAGATTAAGGGTGGTGGACTAATTAATCTCGCAGAAGAAATTTCAAGACAGTTGTTGAGGATATGGCACAGCTACTGTTGGGGGCTTTTAGCCAGATTTATGTTGCAAATCAAGAGCAAACAGCCCAGCAGGATGATTTAAAGCATTATGAGCTTGGCCAGAAAGGAAGCTCCAATAAAGTTGTGAACTGCAAAGACAGAGCTGAAGAAATCTTGATTGTTGAGAAGGAACAGGAGAATAGAAAAGATGGCCTGAAGGCATCACAAAAAGCAGAAAGTCTTGAATCTCTGTAACCTCAAAATTGCAAAAATGAAATACTTTTCTTTGAGGTGAAAGCTGCAGAGCACAATGTTCTAGAATGACAGTTGCCACACCATGTTCCAGAATGGCAGTGGCATAGAAAATTTGTTCCTCAGAATTGGATTCAGAATGCCCAGCAATCCAGGCACTCAAACCCTACAGCCAAGAGAGAAGAAAACCTGACTACTGCTCTAACTTGCCATAGACCTCGGCATCATCCACATGGTGCTGACTTTAGGTGCATACAAAATGCAAGAGTTCTGAGGTTTAAAAGGCTTCCACCCCGATTTCAGAAGACCTGAGAGGCCAGGCAGTGTTCCCCTGAGAGGGCAATGTGTGAAGTTATGAGTGTGAAGCAAAAGGTGCAGTGGAGACCCCAGGAGTTTGGAAAAACCAGAAACATGGAAAGTTGCAAGGGAAGAGCAAAGCAGACCTAAGAGAAAAACCATGAGTTCTGTAACCACCAGACGTGCTATGGGATGGAACCACACAAGCCATTTGGCATTCACAATTTGCCACAGATTTCCATGCTGGATTTTGGAGTTGCATTGGTCCCAATGCTTTATATCCCCATTTCTACTTTTTGGAATGAGAATGTTTATCTTGTGCCATTGCATGTTGGAAATGTTTAACTTTGTTTTCATTTGTACAGGGGCTTGCAGCTAAAGTTTGCCTTACATCTTGGAGGATACTTGGGACTTGAACTATTCAGCAATGCTGAAACTGTTAGGACTTTAGTGACTCTTGCAGATGGACTAAATGCATTTTGCATAAAGGGATGCACATGAATCTTTGTGGATTCAAGGACAAAATGCTATGTTTCTAATGTAATATAATGTTGATAGACTTCATGCTGGTTCTGACGGATTGTTAAACCTGTGTTGTAATGTTAAAGTTGTGAAGTGTTAAGAATAAGCATGTCTTGTACCTGAAAATCAGTTTAAAGAAATGTGTCTTGTTGCCAAGTTGACAAGGGGTGGATTGTTATGGTTGACACTTTGTGTCAACTTGAGAAGTTTAGAAGTTAGTAACTAAGAGACTCTGCACGGAGCCAAGATCCTTACTTTGTAACTATCCTTTGTGCAAGAGAAGGGCATAGAGGTGGTATGAGTGCCTGCTTACAATATAACGGAGGAGAAGAGGTTTGTTCTCCTCCCGTTTTGCTCTGGCTGCTTTTTGCTGGCTGCTATCTAGAAGTGTTGCCCCTGTGCCATGCCACTCTGCCTCAGAGCCAGCTGATTATGGACTGAACCCTCCACAAACAGTGAGATAAATAAACCTCTCCTTTCTTAATTTTGGGTGTCAGGTGTTTTATTCCAACAACAAGAGAAAACTAGTTGAGACAGGAACCAAATGCAAAGTTTAAGTTTCTGAGTCTGATTTATTTAACTTAGAATTTTAGTCTCAAGATCTATCTTTCTAAAAATGCTCAAATTTATCCTTCTTTATGTTTGAGTAATATGCCATTGTGTATTTATACCACACTTATTTTACCCATTCATCTGCTTATGGGAATATAGGCCACTTCTGTGATTTAGCTATTATGAATTGCACAGCTGTAAACACTTGAATGCATACGTCATTATAATATGGTGATATCAGCTGTTTTGGGAAAATTCCCCAGAGAGGTATAACTAGGTCAAATGGAATTTCAATTTTTACTTTTTTGAGAAATCTTCATACAATTGTACTATTGTACATCCATAGCAGTTGTACCAGGATGCATTCACACTAACAGTGTAGAAGTGTTCCTTTTTTCTCCATATCCTTGTCAACATTTGTTGATTTATTGGTTCTCAGTGACAGCCATTCTTACTGGAGTAAAATGGAATCTCAGTGTTCTTTTTATTTGCATTACTTTAGTGGCCAATGATACTGAACATTTTTTAAAATGTACTTGTAGGTCTTTTGTACTTTTTCTTTTGAGAAGTGTCTATACAGTATTTGCCCATGTCTTAGTTGGGACTTTCAATTTTGGAAGTCTAATTTTTTTTAATTCCTTATATGTCCTACATTTTGGTCCCGCATCAGAGGAATAACTGGCAATTATTTTTTGCATTCTGTAGCTTGTCTCTTCACTCTGTTGGTTATTTCCTTTGCTGTGCAGAAGTTTTTAATTTGAAATAATCTCATTTACTGATTCTTAGAATTATTTCTTGTGCAGCTAGGGTTCTGTTCAGGAAGTCCTTTTCTATGCCTGTGTCTTCCTGTGTTTTATCTATTTTATCTTCCAGTACATTCAGTGTTTCTATTTTTAATCTATGTCTCCGATTCATTTTGATTTGATTTTGAACAGATTGAGAGATATAGTTCTAGATTTGTTCTTCTGCATGCAGACATCCTGTTATCCCAACACATCTTTTAAAAGAGGTTGTCTTTTCTCTAGCATTTGTTTTTAAATGCTTTATTAAAGGTCAGATGGTTAAAGGCACATTGGGCTATATTTGTGTTTTTTATCCTATTTGTTTGCACATCTGTTTTTGTGTCAGTACCATATTTTTATTACTGTGGTTTTGTGGTGAGACTGGAAATGCAAGATTGTATTGCCTCCAGTATTGCTCTTTTTTCACTGGATTTTTTTTGGCTATTCTGATTCTCTTCTGGTTCCATATAAATTTCATCATTTTGTTCTAGTGCTGTGATGAATTTTGATTGGAACTGTATTGAATTTCTGTATCATTTTTGGTAATATGGTCATTTTAAAAATATTTTTCTCTTATCTAGGAATAGGGGATGTCCTTTGTGTTTTGATGTTCTTACCTATCTTTATGTTCAAATAACATGGGTTTTATTGTAGAAAATTTTCACATCCTTGGTTGGGTTGACTGCTGGATATTTAATTGTTGGGGAGTTAGATATATGGGGTTCTTTTCCTGAGTTTTTTCTTGGTTGGTCCATTACTGGTGTATAGAAAGACTATTGCTTTTTATGTATTGATTCCTGCCACTCCAATGAATTTATTAGTTCTCAGTGTTTTCTCGTTGTTTTCTCGTTGTTTTCTGGGTCTCCTATGTAAAGAATTGTATCATTTGCAGATAAGCACAGTTTGATTTTTTCCTTCCTATTTAGTTCCCTTTTATTTCTTTTTCCTGCCTGATTGCTCTGACTAGTTTTAGGAAGTATATTGAACTAGACTACTGATAGTGAACACCCTTGTCTTGGTCTTAATTTTAGAGGCAGTGATTTCAACTTTTCAACATTAAATAAAATTTTGGCAGTGAGTTTGCATTAAGTATATTTTATCAATTTGAGGTAAAGTCTTTCTATACCTGTTTTCGTCATTTTTTTAAATCATGAATGGTGTTGGATTTCATCAAAGGCTTTTTCTCCATCTACTGAGATGGTCACATGATTTTTATCTTTGCTTCTGTTTAATTGTGATATTACATTTATTGCTTTATGTATGCTGTACCATCCTTGTATCCCAGGGCTGAAGGTGATTTTGCCTTGATGTATAATCTTTATAATGATTTCTTGAGTTCTGCTTGTAAGTATTGTAGTGAGGATTTTTGTAACTATGTTCTTTAAGAAAATTGTCCTATAGTTTTCTTTTTTGCTGAGTCCTTGTCTGGTTTGGTATCAGAGTAATGCAGGTTTCAGTGAATGAGTTCAGCAATGTTCCTTCCCTTTCAGTTTCCTGGAAGAGTTTGAGAAGTCTTGGTAGTAGTTCTTTTCTGTGTGAAGTTCTGGCAAAATTCAGTGGTGAATTCATCACAACCTGGCTTTTTCTAAGTTGGTGGACATCGTATTATTGTCTCAATTTCATTACCTATTATTAGTCTATTTAAGATTTTTATGGCTTCTTGATTCAATTTTAGTAAGTCATAGGTGTGTAGGAATTTACCTCTTTCTTCTAGATTGTCCAATTTATAGAAATATAAGTTTTCTTTCTTTCATTCCTTTTTTTGAAGCAGGATCTCACTATGTAGCTCAGGCTGACCTCAAACTCATGGTGATCCTCCTGCCTCAGCCTCCTGCATGCTGGAATCACAGGCATGTACCACCACATCTGGCTGGAAATATAAGTTTCCAAAATAGTTTGTTATGATCATCTAGATTTCAGTGTTGTCTGTTGTGACTTCACCCTTTTCTTTTATAATTGCATTGGTAAGGGGCCTTTTCTTTCCTCTTTTTGTAAGTTTGGCTGAGTGTTTATCAATCTTGTTCATCATTTCAATGAACCACTTCTTCAATTCATTCAACTTTTGTCTTGTGGTTGTTTGTGGGAATGTATACTAGTATAATCATCATGGAAAACAGTATGGAGATTTCTCAAAAAACTTAAAGTAGAAATTCCATTTGACTAAGCAATTCCTCTTTTGGCATCTTCCTGAAAGAGTTAAAGACAATACATTACAGTGATGCATACATACCCATGTTTGCAGAAGCACAATTCATAATACCTAAATCTGTCTATCAACAGATGAGTAGTGTTACGGTTTGTATCTAGAGGTTACCCCAAAGCCTCAGGCACTCATAGGTGGGGTTTTTGGGAGGTGATTGGATCATGAATATGATATTGTATTAGTCCACTGATGGGTTTATAGGTGGATGTGATGTTGGAAGGTGAAGTCTGATTAGAAGAAGTGTTGGTGGTTTGGAATGATAGATATCCTCACCTACCTTGCTTTCTGCCGACCTTGCCTTGAGTTCTTTCTCCTCTGCCATGCCACTCTGCCTTGGAGCCTATCAGCTACAGATTGAAATTTCTACAAATAATAAATCTTTCTTCCTTTAACTTGTTGACATAGGTTATTTTGTCCCAGCAACAAGATAATATCTAAGACAAATAAAGAAAATACAGTAGAGATAATATCTAAGATAATATCTAAGACAAATAAAGATAATACCTAAGACAAATAAAGAAAATATAGTAGAAAACTAGTACACTGTAAAGAAGGATAAATTTTAATCATTGGTAGGGAAATGTATTTTGAGACCATAATGTTAAATGTAATATCATTACCAGTCACACCAGCTTGAATATCATATGATTTCACTTCTATGAAAAAACCAAAGCATAAATAAAGAGCAAAATAAAAAATTGGTATAAAAAACCCAAGGAAATAGGTCTTATGCACATAGGATGGAGACCAAGAGATGTAGGGTGGGGGAAGAGGGTTAAGAAGGGGACATAAAATATATATAAGATACATCATGTACATGTAATAACTACCTAAAATGAATGTAATCATTATGTGTTGCAAATATGAACTAAAAAAGTAATGAAAATGGGAAAATGGGATCTAAAGTTAAAAGGAAGGATTGAGGGGAGGTCAATGGGAATAAAAAGAATCAAAATCTTTTAAGTAGTAATTTACCCTTCCCTGAGCCAGCGACAAACATGCAGGGGGCCAGGAAGAGAAACAAGAAGACAATTTGCCCTTCCTATGAGCCAGGGGCAGCCATATGGGGCTGGGAAGAGAAACAAATAGACAATTTACGCTTCCTGTGAGCCAGGAATGGCCATTCAGGGCCAGGAAAAGAAACAGGAAGCCAATTCACCTTCCCATGAACCAACTGGTGCACAGGCGGGGAGACAAGAAGCTCCCCACTCCACCATAAGCAATCAGCTGATTTGGAGGATCACAGGCTGAGTTGATAGCAACTGAGGCACAAAAACAACTTAATTCTTGCATTGTTTGATTGACTTTGCAGGCATAAAGCCAGTAGTCTGAAGATCTATTTAGAGGATAGCAATATGCAATATAGCAACTATAGTGGATTCCTTCTGTCTTGTTTTGAAATCCAATACTGTTTTCACTGTTTTGTTTTGTTCCATTTTATTGTTTTGTTTTCTTCAATGTTCTGTTTTGATTGGCTTTATTCTGCTTTGTCTTGTTTGATTTTATTATGTATGATGGGCAGCAATGTTGAAGATAACAAGAGGCATTATGGTAACCATTCTTGATTTCCTATTATCCTGTTTTGAAATCCTGTATCACTTTCACTGTTTTGTTTTGATTAGCTTTATTCTGTTTTATTTTGTTTGGTTTTATTCTCTTTAAAATAAAATTTTTAAAAATCTATTAAGCAAATCTATCTACTCCCTAATATGAACATAAATATTATGCTCTACAAATATGTGCTAATAAACATTTTTAAAAATAAAACCTGAAACATTATTAAAACAAATAATAAGGCAAAAATTAAAAGAAGTTTTTACTGAACCAATGTTCAATGTATATATATATATATATATATATATATATATATATATGTGTGTGTGTGTGTGTGTGTGTGTGTGTGCGTGTGTGTGTGTATTCACAATTGTTATCTTTCCTTATTGAATTGTTCCCTTTCCCAATATGTGGGACTCTTTTTTACTTCTTGTCATTTTTACATGTAGTCCACGTTATGAGATTAGGATAACTACCCTCCCTTACTTTCAGAATCTAGTTACATGGAGTATTATCTTCTAGTCTTTCATTTTCAGTGTGTGTGTGGTTCTTTGTGGATGAGGTGTATCTCTCACACACAATACATAGTTGAGCTTTGTTTTTTGATCCAATTTCCAATCTGCCTGAATGGGAATTTAGAAGCATTTACACTGAGAGTTATGAGTAACAGATATTATAGACTATTGTTATTGTATTATTTTTCTCAGTGTCAATTACTCTCTATTTTCCTTTTGTTTAACTATTTTCTGATTTAGGTGTTTTCTTTTGTTTAATGTCTTTGGTGATGCTGACCTCATTGCCTCTGTTTAGAATTCCCTTCAGGGCTCATTTCAGCAGCACATACAATATAAAAGAATTTCCTGAATATTTTCTGCAGTACTGCTTTGGTGATTATGAGTTCTTCATCATGGAAGGTTTTTATTTCTTCATCAATGTTGGAGGATGATTTTGCAGGATATAATAATTTTGATTGAAAATTGATGTCTTTGAAAGATTGGAAAACTTCAAGTTTTTCTAGCCTTAAAGTTTTGTCTTGATAAATCTGCTGCTATTCTGATGTTTCCCTTTATAAGTTACTTGACAGAGTACATAATCTACTATGTCATTCTCACCCTTAAGATATTGTTCCTTCTGGTTTGCTGTCTACTGGCATGACTTTCAATTATTTTTCACTTTCAAGACTTCTTGTCGATTATTTTTTATAACTTCTAATTCTTTACTAAAGCAGTCATTTATATTCTGCATAGTATTCCGTAATCCAATCAGCTGTCTCATTGTCTTTAGGTTAATTGAACAGATTATTAATTAAATTCTAAATCTGTTTACTTATTTATTTATTTAAGAGAAAAAAGACACATATAAGAAAGACAAAAAGCAAAGGACACAAACAAACGACTAGAGCAAATGCACAACAGTAACATAGGTTTACAAAACAGGATGATAGAAACTTGACAATGGTTGCAATATTGTGTATCATTACCTACAAAATGATTGTTCACATTAACAGATATAGACATGTAAAATTGATCCAATCATATGAGTATTAACCGTTCTTTCTCAATAACTAATCCATTCAGCAGTATGTTCGGTATAGTTATCTTACATATACATATATACAGATTTATATTATTTTCCTTTTCCTTTCCCTCTTCTACCTTCCCAATTACTTTTGCTCTTTAAGCAGTTTTTTACCCTTACATAGTATTTATTGTAGATTTTGGATCATATATACTTTTTCAGTTTTTTACACTAGGGAGACAATACGGTATTTACACATATGGGTTTGATTTATCTCACTTATGAGTATGGTCTCAAGTTGTGTCCATTTACTTATAAAAGTCTCAATACAATCTTTCTTGATAGCTGAGTAGTACTCCATTGTATAAAAATATCACATCTTTTTTATCCATTCTTGATTGATGGGCACTTGGGTTGTTTCCAAGATCTGGTTATTACAAATTGTGTTGCTATAAACATGGGTGCACAAACATCACTGTGGTGTGATGTTTTCAATTCTTCTGGGAAAATGCCCAGAAGTGGGATAGCTGGGTTGAATGGAATCTCTAATCCTAGTTTCTTGAGGAATCTCCTCACTGATTTCCACAGTGGTTGCACCAGTCTACACTCACACCAACAGTGGAGAAGAGTTCCTTTTTCCCCACAGTCACTCCAGCATTTGTTGTTGGTTGATTTTTTAATCTTGGCCATTCTTTCTGGAGTGAGATGCAATCTCAGCGTTGTTTAAATTTGCATTTCCCAAATGACCATTGATGTTGAACATTTTTTGATATATTTATTTGCCATTTGAATTTCTTTCTCTGAGAAGTGTGTATTCATCTCAGATGTCCATTTTTGGAGAGGGTCCTTGAATTTTAGGGACCTGATTTCATGTAATTCTTTATATGTTTTAGATAGAAGTCTTTTGTCTGATGAACAATTGGCTAAGATATTTTCCCAGTTCGTGGTTTTCTTTTCACTCTGTTGGAGATTTCCTTTGACATGCAAAAACTTTTTAGTAAGATGAGATCCCAGTTGTTGATTCTGGTAAGTGTTTCCCATGCAATTTGATTTTCCTTCGTGAATCTTTGCCTACTCCTATGTCATCAAGATTTTTACCTACTCTGTCTTCTAGTAAGTTTAGTGTCTCTGTTTTAATATTCAGACTATTGATCCATTTTGACATTATTTTAGTGAGTGGTGATAGACATGGGTCCAGTTTTAGTTTACAGCATATAGAAAGCCGGTTTTTCCAGCACCGTTTGTTGAAGAGGCTATCTTTCTTCCAATGTACATGTTTGGTCCCTTTGTCAAAGGTGAGGTGGCTAAGTTTGTTTGTAGTTGTGGCTGTATCTTCTAATCTATTCGATTGATCTTCAGGTCTGTTTTGATTCCAATACCATGCTGATTTTATCACACTGGCTTTGTAGTATAGTTTCAAATTGGGGATTGTGATGCCTCCTGCCTTACCTTTGTGACCCAGAATTGCCTTTGCTATTCTAGGTCTTTTCTGGTTCCAGATGTATTTCAGTAATGGTTTCTCTAACTCTGTGAGGTAGGCAAGTGGTATTTTGATTGGGATTGCATTAAATCTGTATAATAATTTTGGGAAAATTGCCATTTTCATGATGTTTGCTCTTTCTATCCATGAACAGGGAATACCTTTTCATTTTCTAAAATCTTTGATTTCCTTCTTCAGAGTAATGTAATTTTCACTGTATAGATCTTTTACTTCCTTTGTTAGATTGATTCAAAAGTATTTCATTTTTTTGGATGTTATAGTGAAGGATGTGGTTTCCCTTATTTCTCTGCCAGTGACTTTTGTTGTTTTTATACAGGAATCCTATTGATTTTTGAGTGTTGACCTTGTATCCAACAACATTACTGAATTTGGTTATTACTCCTAGAAGTCTTTTAATGGATTTTTGTGGGTCTTCTATGTAGACTATCATATCATCTGCAAATAATGATAATTCAGCTTCTTTGTTTTGTATCCTTATTCCCTTTATTTCTTTCTCTTGTCTAATTGCTCTGGCTAATATTTCCAGAACTATATTGAATGAGAGTGGTGATAATGGACATCCTTGTCTTGTTCCCAATATTAGTTTGAAAGTTTTCAGTTTTTATCCATTTATTAAGATGTTGGCTGTTGATTTATGATATATGGCTTTTATCAGGTTGAGGTAGAGACAATCTATCCTGATTTTTTGTAGGGTTTTATTATGAATGAGTGTTGGATTTTGTCAAAAGCTTTTTCTGCATCTATTGAGATGATCATGTGGTTCTTGTCCTTGACCCTGTTGATATGGTGTATTACATTTATTGATTTGTGTATGTTGAACATCACCGCATTCCTGGGATGAATCCCACGTGATCATGGTGTATAATCTTTCTGATAACTTTCTGTATTCTATTTGCCAGTATTTTATTGAGGATTTTTGCATCTATGTTCATTAGGGAGATTGGCCTGTAATTTTCTTTTTTGGTTGGGTCTTTCTCTGGTTTTCACATTAGGGTGATACTTGTTTCCAGGAATGAGTTAGGGAGACTTGCTTCCCTTTCAATTTCATTGAAGAGTTTGAGGAGTGTTGGCATTAAGTCTTCCCTAAGTTTCTTGTAGAATTCAGCAGTGAATCCATCAGGGCCCGGGCTTTTCTTTGTTGGTAGGGTCCTAATTGCATTTTCAATTCCTTTAGCTGAGATTGGGTTATTCAGCCATTTTACATCTTCTTGATTCAGCTTTGGTAATTCATAGGTTTCTAGGAATCTGTCCATTTCTTCAGTGTTGTCGAATCTACGTGAGTAAAGTTTTTGAAGTAGGTGTTGATGATCTTCTGTATTTTCACAAGGTCTGTAGTGATTTCACCCTTTTCATTTCTTCTTGCATGAATCTGAGTTTTTTCTTTCCTCTTTTTGATAAGGTAGGCTAGGGGTTTATCAATTTTACCTATTCTGTCAAAGAACCAATTCTTCAATTCATCAATTCTTTGTATTGTTTTCTTAGTTTCAATTGCATTAATTTTTGCTCTGACCTTGATAATTTCCTCCCTTCTTTAAGCTTTGGACTTGACTTTCTGTTCTTTTTCTAGAAGTTTGAGGTACATCATTAGGTTGTTTATGTGCATTATTTCCATTTATCTGATGTGGAAGCTTAGTGCTATAAATTTCCCTCTGAGGACTGCTTTCATTGTGTACCACAGAATCTGGTAATTTGTATTTGCATTTTCATTCAATTGTAGATATTTTTCAATTTCTTCTTTAATTTCTTCTGTGACCCATTGGCTTTTTAGGAGAGTATTATTTACTTTCCATGTGTTTATGTGGTTCTTGTAGGTTTTTTTGTCATTTATTTCCAAGTTTACTGTGCTATGGTCAGATAATATGCATGGAATTATTTCAGTTCCTTTGCATTTACTTAAGCTTGTTTTGTGGACCAGTGTATGATCTATTTTAGAGAATGACCCATGTGCAGCTGAGAAGAATGTGTATTCTGATGTTGATGTGTGGAATACTTGGTATACATCTACTAGGTCCATTTGTTCATAAGTTTGATTCAGTTCTGTTATTTCTTTGCTGATTTTTTGTTTGGTTGATCTGTCTCTCTGTGACAGTGGGTTATTAAGGTCCCCTGTTATAACTGTATTATTGTTTATTTGGTTTTTCATGTCTATTAAGAATTGTCTTACATAGTTGGGTGCTCCCATATTCAGTGCATATATGTTCATGATTGTAATCTCTTCCTCTTGAAGTTTTCCCCTAACAAGTATGTAGTGACCTTCTTTATCTCTTTTGATCATTCTCGGTTTTAAGTTTGCATCGTCTGCAAACATAATAGCTACCCCTGCTTTTTTCTGGGTTCCTGTTGCATGGAGTATTGTTTTCCAGTCTTTTATTTTTAGTCTATGAGTTTCCTTTTGAGTGAAATGTGTTTCTTGTACACAGCGTATTGTTGGATTGTGTTTCTTAACCCACTCTGCTAGTCTGTTTCTTTTTATTGGTGAGTTGTGACCATTTACACTGATTGATATAACTGATATGTCCTGACTCATCCCTGTCATGATTCTGTTGTTGGTTTTCTACACTTTCTGTTTAATTATTTGTCCTGCTTAGTGGTTTCCTTTTGTTGTTGTTCTTAAGAGTGTAGTTATCTTTGTCTCTTTCTAGAGTGTCTTTCAGTACTGTTTGTAGTGTTGGTTTGGTGGCCATAAATTTCTTCCGTTGGTCTTTATCATGGAAGTATCTTATTTCTCCATCAATTTTTAAGGATGGTTTTGCAGGGTACATCAATCTGGGTTGAAAGTTGTTTTCTTTCAGGATTTGAAATATTTCACTCCAAGGTCTTCTTGACTTAAAGGTTTGTGTTGAGAAGTCTGCCATGATTCTGATAGACTTTCCTTCATAGCTGATCTGTTTCTTTTGTCTGACAGCTATTAGTATTTTGTTCTTGTGCTGTATTTCTGATACCCTAATTATTATAATCTGTGTGAGGGTTTATTTTGAGTATGGTTAATTTGGGTTCTATATTCTTCTGTTACTTGTGTATCAGATTCTCTTCCCATGTTTGGAAAATTTTCTGCTATTATTTCTGCAAATAGTCTTTGCAGGTCATTCATATTGACCCCTGCATTTTCATCTATGCCTATTAATCTTATGTTATTTCTCTTGGCATCATCTTGCAGCTGTTTAATTGTTGTTTCCAGGTTCCTTATTATTTTTAGGAGATCTTTTCTTTTGTGATCATAAGCTCTCATGCTGTCTTCAATGTCTGAGTTTCTATCTTCAGCTTCATTCAGGCAGTTTTTCAAACTTTCCATGGAATTTTTCTTTTCCTGAATTCCCCTTTGAATCTGTTCCATGCATTTTGTTTGTGTCTTATATTGTTCATTCAAAGTTTCCATCATTTTCTTATGTTCTTCTATTTTTTTATCTTGATCTTCTTTAGATACACACATTTCTTTCATAAATGATTGTCATTTCATTTTTAAGCTGAGAGATTATTTCTGATTTGAGTTTCTCTATAGCTTCCTGTAGTTGTTACTTTTCTGCATTTGCTATTATTTCAGAAAGTTCAGTTGTGTGACTCCCAGTGTCTTCCATTTCAATGTCTCTTGGGTTTGTTCTCAGTGGACTGGGGAATTGAGACTGCCTCTTGGTCTTTCATTTTGTCATTTTCTTCCGGGACCTGTGTGGCTGGGTAGGCAGCCTCCTAATGAATTTTACTAGAACACTGTGTTGGGTAGATCTTCAATCCTCCAATGTCCCTGTGGCTATCCTGGGTGCACCCCCAGATTATGGCACAGGACACTTGTGCTCTGTGGTCTGTGAGGCTGGCTGCATGTTCCCCTGCTGTACTTTGTTGGGTTGCTCTGGGATGCTGGGCTCTGTGTCCTGTGAGGCTGGCCACGCATTCCCCTCATGGGCTGTGCTGAGATGTTTGACTGGCTCCTCTGCACAGCTAGTGAGGGCGCACTCCCGGAGTGTACTGCTGAAGCCTCCGCCTTACTGGATGGGGGCTGAGACCTCTGGGACCCAGGCAGCTAGGCGGAGTGCACCCTGGAGTGTGGTGCCACCCAGACCTTGTGTCTGTCTGCTAGGAGTTCAGAGCCTCTGGACTGTTTATTTATATCCTCTTTCAGCTCATTGAACATCTTATGCATTTCCTTATTTTTTCCTGTTTGATTGCTCCAAACATTTTAATAGCTTGTGTTTTTGAATTTTTTGCCTTAAACTTCTTCCATTTCAGTATCTATGAGACAAGCTTTTGGAAAGTTATGTAGTATTGCCTTGTTTTTTCTTGATGTCTGGGTTTTTGTGTTGAATGCTAGAAAGTACTATCACTATGGTAGAGATCCCTAGCACTGAATTTCAAAGACAGAACAGCTACTAGTGATATCTATATACAAAGAACCATTTGTATATTGATATATAATTTAGAATCAACCTAACCCATTTTCTACTCTTTCAATAACCCAGCAATAAAAATGGTTTGTAGTGATAGAGTACAGGTTTGGAGATAATTGGAGACAAAAGAGTAAACAAGGACTTAAAATTAAATAAAGAACAATATTGAGAGAAATGGAGATCAAAGAGAAACAAAAGCAGACAAAGTGCAAAAGTAGTTTTAATATTATTTTTATACCCATAATGAAGGGCAGAGGGAGAGGAAATTTGAGAAGGTAAGTATGGGTGCAGAGGGGAACAAGTAAATGGAGGGATTCCTGAGCCTAAAGTAGGGCAATTTTTGTGGTGATCATATTCTCTATAAACTATCAGAAACCCTCTTCTAGGGGAACTAAGCAACTACCTTCCATGAGGGGGAACCTGATATGTAAATGTAAAACACTATAGGAACAAAAATGATAGCTAGCACTTATACATTACTGTTTATATATGCCCTTCACATACACTCTAAAATAGAAAAAGGAAAAATTAATTTTTATAGTTTTTTAAATTTGGTTTTTATAGTTTTCATATTCAAGAAAATAAGATGGAGGGTCAGGGTACTTGTAAGGGTTTGAGGGAAGTGAGACAAGAGCATAGGAAAAGACCTTTAAGTGAAAGAAGATACGGGAAGATTGAGTCCAGCTAATGACTTAACATAAACACTAATTTCAGAAACTGTGAAATAACCCTTAGTGAAGGAAACTTAATATGAGATGTTAAGATACTATACTAGTTAGATTATTCTTTATAAATTTATACATAAAAGACACAGAGAAAGGAAGAAGAGAAAAGAAACAGATAAAAATAAAAGTTATGAGGGAAGAGCTAAGAGATAGGACAAGAGCAAATAATGAAGATGAAGAAAACATGTGATTGTAGATGGGAAGTGGACAAGTAAAAATGATGTATCCATTTGATTAACTCACTGTAGAGTGCCTGCTGTAGCATAGCTTTGGAGTCTTTTTTCCAACCTTAGATCCTACAGGTCACATTCATTGTTTAGCCCTGTGATTCCCACTATCTCATAGAACCCCCACACACCTTGTTCTGAGTCTCTAATCAGGACAGTGCCCTTTGTTCCTCTGTCTCTGCCTCTAGGGCTTGTGGGTCGTAACTTAGTCACTTCCTCTGAATGATTCTCTGACTTGTGCCTCAGTTTGAGGAGGACCTCTTATGAATATCTCGCTGAATGGGTGCTGGACTTTGTCCTCCAGTAAAAGGAGAGGCGAGACAGATGGGCACTGGGTAGTGGCTGCTAGGCTGGGGACCTATTGGCGGCTCAGCAGCCATTGCTGCATTCATTTTCTTCCTTCAAGGGAGAATGAACTTTTTCTGAGATGGCATGTCTGTTGGACTGAGTTGCAAGCATTGCTGGGATCCAGAGGCAGTCCTACTTCTTATTATAAACACCCCTGTAATGGGATTTCATCTAATGGGCTTCTTTTTCAAGTTGTCTTCCCACAGTTGGGCTTTGTTGCCCCTTACATTCAAGTATCTGGCAACTTAGGTGAGCAGTTTCTGAGCATCTTGCCCACGTTGCTGCCTCTATCCGCATGGTGCTCTCCCCTCTAAATCAAAACATTTTGAAAGTGGGTTTAACTTATTGAACAGTAACAAAATCTCACCTTTTAATATAAAGCAGATTTGTTCCATCGACCTCAATTAATTTTTCTTCTTAGCAATCATTTATTACATACTACCTGTTAAACACTATGTTAGCACTACGTTAGGTACGGCAATGTAGGAGGCTGATAGTTCCCTGTCCTCATAGAGTTTACCTTCTGGTGGACAGAGCCAGGTCATGTATACAAGAAATCACTTTACAGATGAAGAAAGAAAACCAAGTAATATGACAGAGGGACCTGTGAGCCTGGAAAGTGAGGCTGCTTTCACTGAGGCATTCTGAGATAGTAGGTGAGTTGATACTTGAAAGAACAACAATGGACAAAACAAAAACTACACATGCATGCCAGTTCCACTCTATTTGCTTTTCATGTACAGTCATCCTCCATAGCCAAAGGAAATTTGTTCCAGGATCTGGATACCGAGATTGACAAATACTTGGGACCTTTATATAAAATGGCATAGTATTTCCATATAATCTGTACACAAACTCTTCTATACTTCAAATCATTTCTAGATTATATATAATGCCTAATACAATGTAAATAGCTGTTTTATTGTATTGTTAGGCAGTTAAAACAAAATCCACAAGTTTAGCACAGATTCAGCCTTCTTAGGTCTAATGTAATATTTAATCTGTGGTTTGTTGAATCTACAGGTGCTTAGCCAGGAGATACAGATGACGAGCTGTATTAAATTATTTAATGATCCTAATGGTCCTGTGGGTCTGCAGGGACTCAGGTGTTAGGGAGAAAAGTTTACTGAGAAGAAGGAATTGCAAGTGAAAGTTTCTAAGTCAGAAAAAGTCTGATGTGTTTGAGGAGCAGAAAAGAGATCAATATAGCTGGGACAAGGGGAGGAGGAGGTCAAATCATATACAAAGTGTCTTTTAAACTACCTAAAAGACAATGAATTTTATTCTGCTACAGACAGAAGGCACTGAGGAATCTTAACAAGGGAAACATCATGGTCTGTGTTATGCTTTCAGAGTTCACTTGGTCTCTATTAAAGAATGCACAGTAGACAGCCAAAATGATGATGGCAAGATTGGATACCAGGTTGTCATGCTGAGAGTGGAGAATAACTTAGGCTAAGGTGGAGCAGTGAAGAGGATTATAAAGTGGCTACAGTCAGGGTTAGAAGGAGTGCCAAGGGAAGTGGTTAAGCGATTGGTGATGGAATGTGAGAGATGAAGGAGAGATAAGCATTACTCCTGTGTTTTTCAGCCTGAAAATTATATGGCTAGTATGTCACTATTAAAGTGGAGATGACCTGGAGGCTATGAATTAGGGAACAATAATGAGAATCAATAGTTTTGTATGACCCATATTAAGTGCAGTGAAAATTAGAAAATTAGAGTTTTGAGGAAGCTTCAGGATATATGAATCTAGAGTCAAAGAGGTGGACCAACCTGAACACAGGATTTTGTGGTCACTCATGTAGAGGTATGGGCTGGGTATGGAAAGAGTTACAGATGGAAGTTAGAGTTCAAGTTCCTGGGACAGTTCTAGGTTAGAGTTATGGAAAAGAAGGAAAAGCTAAAAAACTTATAATAATTATGAAGTGGAAGGACTGTGAGGAAAACCTAGCAATTAAAGTATTATGGAAGGCTACCATGAAAAATGCTCCAAATAGGGTGGGGTGATATAGTGCATCTGATACCGTCTGGAGGCCAAGAAAAAGTATAACTAATGTTGGTTTAGTCATAGTTCACTTGTAACCTTGATGCAAATTAATTTTAACAATCAGTGTAAACAAGGAAAGAGTTGGATATTAGGGTGCTAGGCCTAGCTGGGAAAAGAAAAAGAATTCTGATTTTTGAGAAATACTTAAGTACAAAATGCACTCATTGATTTTTTTTCACCTAGTATACAAATATTGTATCTGACATTATTGTAAATCTTCATATAGGTGCTTGACATTATTTATTCTGAACATGATTTATGCAAGATTTCACATCTATCAAACTTGGTGGTTGGTAGATTCAGCCTTTTATGTCACACACCTTAGGTTATTTCCAAAAGAAAGCTTAAGACATGAACATAATTAATTTTGATGTGCTTCAAAGGATTTTCACCTAAACAATACATGAAGAATTTTTAATACATACATTTTAGAAAAATTGTTTTATTAAACATCTTATTCACAAACTTAAGCAATGACCTTTTTGGTTGCTGTGGTATTTTTTTTTTCAGTTTATTTTTATTCTGGTTACTCTGTTCTTTTCTTTACAGTATTGTTTATGTCATAAGATACAAACACAGTGCACCCTTTGCCCTGCGAACCAGATAGTTGCCATTTTGATTTGCCAATCAAAGTTAAGGTTCTGCCCTGAAAGTTGAGACAATCGATCATGGTTTAGACACTTGGGTGGTGTGAACTAATTTTAGTCAACAAGATTGGGATAATGTGAGGAGTGACTGGCAAGGCACTTGTCCAAGGCCCAGCAAGGGTTACAACTGTCCTTATGGTTAACAACTGCACAAATAGAAACAGGCTGAGTTTGTGAACATAGTTTCAGCAAATTATTTGAAGTATGAGTCTACCGCCTATCTGTATTTATTATTCTAGTTCTTGGCATAACAAGAGTGAAAAACTATGCTTACTTGAAGCTTTTCCCATTAAAGGATCAGCGATGCTCTCAATTTCCCACTCTGTGTGTACATAACCAACCATATGCCTAGTCAAAGACACTGCCTAAACAAAATCTCCCCAAATCCCATCCCAGCATGAGGTGTGTATGAGGGGCAAGTCTCAGTTTTACCTTTCCTCTTCCATCAAGTTTTTGAGAAAGAAAAGACTGAATGGAACTACCTGGAAATTGTTACAAAATGCATTAAAAAACAAATATAGGAAGTGAAAGGTTTAGAGCCTTGGTAAGTCTTTCCCCTTCCCATGAAATGCTTCTGAGGTAGAAATAGCCCACCCAGGATTTTAGATAATACAAAGGATCCGTGTGTCTTGGAATCCTTGCTAAAGTTTCTGGATGGGAATGAGAAAGGCATGCTATCTTTCAGCTGTCTTCCACATCTACACTGGCACTAGGGAGAGATATACAAAGAGATCTATTCAGTTTTTAGTGCCCTCCTTGGTTGCTTGGCATGCTCACAGCTATAGACTTAGAAGCTGAGGAAATGTGGGCATGTTAAGATTGCATTGTTTGGAGAACAGACAAGATGGCAGAACAATAAACAGCAGAGTAAACAGCCTCCCTGAGC
>RJWM01011709.1:0-59355 GCA_004363535.1 Dasyprocta punctata | reverse complement strand
ACAAAGACGAAAGTGTGCCAGTCAGTGTTGCCTGTTGAGTGGTACAATCATCTGTCCTACTGAATAAGCCATACACTGATACATCTTTAACTTCTCCTTCGTACTTACTGTATTACCAGGTCATACAAAACTTTCCTCCTAAAAGTCTTATCATTATATTTCTTAATGTTGTCACTGCCAACATCTAAGACCATGCTGTGATCTTTGGCTAGACCAATGGAATGAACTCAGGCCCCCAACCTATAAATTCTTAATAGCAGTACCTCTCAAAGTATCTGTGATAAAGTGCCAGTTTATTTATTTTTTAAAATTTCTGATCTGTCACAGACTAATTTTTTGACCATTTTTAATAAAATACAATAAAAATAAAATACTAGAAAAAAAAGCCAAATACAAACCTCAACTGTTTTTTAAATTTTATTTTAAAGATAGTAAAATTGAACAAAACAAAACAAAACAAAGTCAGTCAAAACAATGCAGCAAAATTGGTACAGAACTTCAAAGGAGGTTAAGCGCCTGCCTGGCAGGCGTGAGGTTGTGAGTTCGATCCCTGGTACCACAAACCAACAAACAAACAAAAAAACAAAATAAAACAAAAAAAACTTCAAAGCAGGATACTAGGAAAACAACAATAGCTACCATAGTGTAACTTGTTATTTTCACAATAGTTGTCCGTTCCATCAGATATAACAAAATCAAACCAAAAACAAAACAATAAAACCAATCAAGACAGAATACTGAATAAAGCAAAACAATGAGAACAAAGCAAAACAGAACAATATTGGACTTCAAAGACAAGATAGAAGAAAATCCCCCATATTTGCTATATTGCTTACTGTCATCCTCCCAAGAGGTGCTCAGACCGCCGGTCCCAGGCAAGAGAGGCTGGCTAGTTAATTTTTTGGTTGCTTCTCCCAGTTCCAGCATGGCCAATTCTCAAGAGGTACTGGCTTTTCCCTCCCTAGAACCCGCGCAGCTTGCACGGCCTCAACTTTTAATTATTAGATTCAACAGATAAAATTTTTATGTCAAAGTGCTATAAAAGTTTCTGTTGGGTACAGTGGCACACACCTGTAATCCTATCTATCTGGTGGTTAAGGCAGAAGAATGGCAAGTTGGAGGCCACCCTAGGTAACTTAGAACCTGTCTGAACAATAAAAATTTTAAAAGGGGATGGAGACACTGAAATGGCTAATAAAGCAGTTGCCTAACATGCACGAGACCCTGGATTCAATCCCTTGTACTGTCTCCACCCAACCCCCGCAAAATAAAGTCTTTTCTTTTCTTTCTGTCTTTTTTTTTTTTTTTTTTTGTTACCAGGGATTGAACTCATGACCTCACACTTGCCAGGCAGGCACTGTGCCACTGAGCTGTATCCTCGGCTGAGCTATATCTTTGACCCAAAAAAGATTCTGAATACTCTTAATGTGTGTATTTAATATCTAAGAGCAAATACATACCATGACCGATTTGCTTACCAGTGCTTCCTCGGTGCTTAGTGCATTGTCTAGTATATGGATGACACCTAATAAATATTTGTGAAATACTAAACCTAACTTTGCCCATTTGGAGGCTTCTAAAGCTGTCTTCAGTGATTGGGTATTTTGAATACCACAGTAAACATATCTATAGTTAAATGTTCATTTCTTTAGGATCAATTCCTAGTCATAAAATTGTTACAACCAGGTTAGAGACATTTTTTAAAGGTTTTGTTAAGCTAAATTGCCTTCTAGAAGGATTACATCCTTATCAGTACTTAATGTGAGTGCCATTTCTGTTTCTTCAGAATAGGCCTCTTTCTCTTTAGCTATTTCTCATGTTTGTTTGTTTTTCCCACTCAGGCTGAGTTCTCTGCCTCATTATAGTCCAAAGAAAGAGAAGATACAGTCCTTTCCACAATTTAACAGCCTCAGTCTTGGCTTATGTCTTGGGTCATCATTGATGCACAACTGCATATCTGCCCCTCATCCCTGTATGCATCTTAGGGAATGATTCATTACTACTTGGTATTTACTTTTGTCTGACCTAGAGTACTGCAGGGTGGGATAGGAGGATACATGAGAGACCATGGCCCTTCGAGCTATTGTAGTTATTTGGGTCTTCCTAGGTTCTAATTATATCTCCCATGGTATCTCCTTCTTTAATTTAGTTTGGCAGAAATTTTGACTTCTGCAGAACTAGTGATTATGTGACTCATCCATGTTAGGCTGTAGGCTCTTTGGTCTTTCCTTTTGGCTTTCAGATGGACTGACTTGAATTGAAGTTTGTTTCCTGCAAGAAGGAGATGTCAGAAGTAGCCAGTTATATGAGTTATGATACTTTTTATTACCAATTACAGGAGATCCTAATACAAACACAATGAATTTTTTATCTTCCATAACAAGAAGTCAGAGGAAAGGTGGACTTCAGACTGGCAAAGATCAGCAGTGGCTCAATTATGTAATCCCATACAGACTCAGGTTCACTCCTGTCTTCATTCTGTTATTCTCAGCGGAGACTTCATCCCAAGGTTAGCTCCTTGTGGGTGTCAGGTAGCTGCCTATAACCATGAGGACAGAGATTTCATTGGTGATGACTTGGGATACAGGCAGGGAGAGACTTTTTACTAAAAGGAAATAATGTCTTTTCCCTTAGTCCAGTTGGATCAGTTTAAGTCCTGTGCTCACATCTAAAATATTTCTGGGGTCTAGGGATATAACTCAGTGGCACAGCACCTGCCTGGCAAGCAAGAGATCATGAGTTCATTTCCCAGTACCTAAAGAAAAAAAAAACACAAAATATTTGTTTTATTTTATTTTGAAGAGAATAAAACAGAAAGAAATAAAACAATAGAGACAACCAAAACAAGACAATGAATGTGATATAAGACTTCAAAACAAGATAAAAGGAAACCATCCCTGAGGCATATACATGTCTCCACAGTCTGATTCAATTAAATGCATGTTCCTTTGTAGGGATATGGTTTTGTTTTTTAGGAATTGAGACCATTCACACTGAGCATTTTTACTGAAGTATATTGACTTATTCCTGTCATTGCATTGTTTTCCTGTTGCTGATTCCCTTTTTTCCCCCTTCTACTTAAGTGTTCACCCTGCCTGGTATATTCATTCTATTAGACACTTTGACATTGTTAGTTTCATTATCTCTTCCTAGGATAACTATTATCTATCAACTATTGGATCCATTTTTCATAGTCTTTTATAATTTTAAAGTGTCTCAGAATAATTGGTCTCTGATAACAGTCCTGTCTTTTCGTTCTCACACTCTGTCCTCACATTGATAGCTTTTACTAGCCCTACTTTCAATAGAACGCTTACTCTCCTAAATTTCTATTCAGTACCTATTTGTGGACTCCTAATTCTTTGTTAAAATGGTCGTTCTTGTTTTCTATCATTTTGTGTAGCTCAATTAGCTTTTTGTTAATGTCTTTTGTAAACTTGCTGATCATTTTGTTTATTAAACCCATTATCCGTTCATTATCTGTTTAGTTAGATCTTCATTGATCTTGCCAAGTGCCTTATGGATCTGGGTTTTGTTGTTTTGTTTTGTTTCGTTTTTTTTTTTCTTTTTTGTCTCTTCTGTTATCCTTTTGAATAATTTGTCTGTGTGACTTTTGATTTCCTCCCCCTCAGTGCTCCATGGATCAGCTTTGGAGGAATTGGGAGTTTTTGGAGACACTTTATTATTTTATGTTTTCATGTTTTTATTGTTTGTTTTTTGTTTCTATGCTGAGATTTGTTGGTTGATTATAGTGAAAAACTGTTGCTAATATGGAAACCTCTTTAGGCGCAAGGTTGTGAGTTCAATACCCGGTACTGGGGTAAAAAAAAAAAAAAGATTCATAAAGCTTAATGACTGTACTGGTAAGTGTAAAGTGAGTCAGGACCCAGAGACTGAAAAAAGTAGAATTTGAAAAATTAATCAAAGCCGGGCGTGGTGGTGCACGCCTTTAATCCCAGCACTCGGGAGGCTGAGGTAGGCGGAGCGTTGTGAGTTCGAGGCCCGCTTGGGCTACAATGCGAGTGCAAGGCCGGCCTGAGCTACATAGTGCGACCCTGCCTCAAAAAACCAGGGCCAGGAGTTTGACTCAGTGCCTTAAGCGCCTGCCCTGGCAGGTGTGAGGTTGTGAGTTCAATCCCCGGTGCCGCAAAAAAAAAAAAAAAAGAAAGAAAAATTAATCAGTCAATGGAAGATGGGAAGGAGGAGAGAAAAGTGAGATAAAGGACCCTATTGAAGTATAAAAGGAACTTAATAGTGTTAGATAAGAGAAACAACAAAGAATAAAGAAGAAAAAAGAAAATAAAAGAAAAATGAAAAATAAGAAAAAATAATTAAAAGCAACAAAGAAAAGGGAAAAAATAAACCACCCCAGCCTCCCCTCAAAAAAAAAAAAAAAAAACAGTGAAGAAAAAAAGATAAAAAATTGAGTCCAAAAAAAAAAAAATGTTCCTGTCTTTTGGTCTTCTTGGTCTTCTTGGTTTTTTTTTTTTTTGGTTTTTGGTCATTTTGAGACAGGGTCTCCCTATGCAGTTCAGGCTGGCCTTGGGCTCACTTTGTAGCCCCAGTTGGTCTCGAATTTGTAACGTTCCTCCTGCCTCAGCCTCCCGAGTGCCAGGATTACAGGAGTGCACCAACACACCTGGCTTCCCCTCTCTTTTTGAAAGACCGTCCAGTCCTTGAATCTGTGGTTTTATAATCTAGCAAGTCATGATTTTTTTCACCTACTTTTACAGCCTGTGAGTTTCTGGGATGCCCCAAACTCTGTTCCAAAGATCCCTCTGTTCAGTCACCCCAGTCTGTGGTGACTGTCCAAGTCAAAGCGTGTCCTTGCTAATATTGATAGATGGGGAAAGAAATGAGACCCCTGGTCTCTTCTGGATGTAGGCAGCAGCCCAGGGGTTTGAGCAGACTCCTGGACTTAATGCCAGCACTTTCCAGATTCAGCTTCCTCTGAAAACCACACTTGCTGGGCCTGGTTCCTCACCACAGAGCATGGGGCTTGTTTCCTTTCTGTCCCCAGCTTAAATTTCTCAGGGGACTATGTCTAGCCCACACCCTCTCTGCATCTCTATCCTATGGCTGTCTGTCACCCAGTAATTGTGAGAGGGTAACATTGGAAACTCTGAAGTCGAGCAGTTTTGTAGTTGTTCTATGGCTAAGTCTTAAACACTAGCCCCTTCCCAAAATGGTGCCTGATTAAAAACTCTCTGGCAGTATGGCAGGTGCTGCACTGGGTTTCTTCACCAACTGTTGCCTGCCATAAAGGAGTTACTTTCAGGGTAAAATGCTATTCTGTTTTTGAAGCTGTGGCTACAAATAGCTGTGGGCTTTTCTGGGGGCCACACTGCTGGCCTGGTCTGTTATTTTACTCTGAAACCACCTTCCCCCCATGGGCATTGGTCTTGTCCATAGTCAGTTTAGGTCAGTTGATCGGTGCTCTGCTGGTACCTCTGCTGCTCTGTGTGGAGAGGAAACAAAACCCACCATGGGCTTGGCATTTGCAGGTGGCTGCGATCAAGATGCATAATCCACAGGGGCAGAGTTGGCTGGGGACAAACACTGCAGAGGGGTTTTTCTGTGGCCTATGGAGATGAGTTCTGCCTGTAGTCTGTGAGGGCAGGTCCAGTGTTGTTTTTGAGACAAGATTACAGGAGTACACCACCACACGTGGTTTGCAGGGATAATTTTTGAGCACAGTCTTTGACTGTTCTATTCCCAAAGGGCTTTGCTTTGCTTTCTCTTTCATTGGTTCTCTATGACAAACTTGGTGCTCCACAGGTTAGCTTGTTGATTAGAGGAAGCTGGTTGACTTCTTAATATCTTACCTGATTTCTCCATTGTCTCTAACACCGCCCTTTGCCCTTCAGTGTGGGCTTCTCTGCCTTCTGTTCTATGTCAAGGTGTTAAACCTTACAGTTTACCTGGGCCACAGAGTGAAGAGAAAATGTCCTGGGCCACATATAAAATGTAGTACGGAATGTAGTATCTGATGTAGTTAATCTACAGTGTAACAAAATTTTGTATTAACTCACTAAATTATTTCACAGAATAACACAAGCTCAAATTTAATAATTTAGAAATGTCTGCTAAACAGCAGTAAATGTGTCTTGAAGGCATACATGTGTGGGTAGGTTGAAATACTATTATCAATAACTGCTGAATTTTACTTGCTAAGTTGCACAGTGCATTTAACATCAGATACACACAGGTTTGGATTTAACTGACTGCGGGTGGTGGGTACAGGAGATAACACTGCATAGGGTTCTCCCCTACACAGCATTCCACTGTGGCTTGTGCAGTCCATGTTTGAGCATGTGCAATCACCATGAAAAATATCACTAAAAATCACATAACAATGCTGAAAGTTTATGATCTTGTGGTGCTGCATTATTAGCTATCCACAGCTTCCTGTGGCTGGCAGGCTGCTGGTTAAATGTAACTGAGAAGAGCTTGAGTTCTTTGTTTTTCTGACCTTTTTCTCTGGGTAAAATCTCTGAACCAGTCTTCTAGTGCTGGTATTAGAAACAGTGGCCTACTTTGGGGATGAAAACCCTGGTATATGAACACAACCCCAGATAGCCTTTGATTTCCTCAACTTGCCTCTCTGGGAGTCAGTTTTCTATCCTACAATTTACAGAGACTTTTAAGTAGTGGTTTTAAAAATAATTTTCACTAGTTATGGTTGATTTCCTGGGAAGCATATCCATGGAACTCCTTGTGCTTCCATTCTTGAGGTGGATCTCTTTCTTGGCTTGCTTTTATAGATTCTATGTGTACTCCATATACTGGTGCTATCAGTGTAAGGGGCTCATAGATTATAATCCCTTAGGTAAAGGAGTAGTATTTTTTTTCTTAGGGAAACATTATTAATATTTGTCTGTGTTACTTTCTCATTGTTGAGAGACAACCCCCAATACCCATAACTTAAAGGAGAAAAGGTTTATTTTGTGTCACAGTTTGTAGAGGTTTCAGTCCACAGTCAGCTGGCTCCAAGGCAAGGCTGCATGGTAAAGGGGCACA
This sequence comes from Dasyprocta punctata, assembly GCA_004363535.1. Taxonomy (NCBI): domain Eukaryota; kingdom Metazoa; phylum Chordata; class Mammalia; order Rodentia; family Dasyproctidae; genus Dasyprocta; species Dasyprocta punctata. Next base: position 52,335 of record RJWM01011709.1, on the reverse strand, counting down.
GCAGAGGAGAGACAGCCCATGGCAGGGCAGGCAAGAAGCAGAGAGAACAGGCCAAGGAGGAAGGAGGGAGCTGTATCTTTCCAAGGCACACCATCAGCGACCCACCTCTTCCAACCTGGCTTCACCTCTGAAGATCTATTTAGCTATAAATTCATTAGTGGACTAATGAATGCATGAGGCTTTATGGGGCCCTCTAGCTATAAACTGTAACAGTATTGCTTAAATGACAGCTCAAACAAAAGTATATTGTTTCTCAATCTCAGTTCATTGCCTATCACGATTCTGAGGCATGTTTTTAAGGAATACATTCTTTTATCAGATAAGAGTATTAGTTATGTATTACTGTATAAAAATTATTGCAGTATTTAATAGTTTAAGACAGCAATATAGCTGAGTATGGTAGTTCATGCCTATAATCCCAGCACTGGGGAGGCTGAGGCAGAAGGATTGCAGTGAGTTCAAGGCCAGCCTGGGCTACATAGTGAGTTCAAGGCCAGCCTAAACAGCACTGACCCTGTGTCAAAAATAAATAAATAAATATAAAATATAAAATTTTTATCCTCACCATTTCTGTGGACCATGAATTCAGGGTTAATTTAGCTAGGCAGGTTTTGCTCATTGTCTCTCTTCAGGCTGTCTACTTAGCATTTAGTCATTTTAAGACTTAATTAGGGCTGAATGTCTGTCTTCAGAGTGGCTTGCTGAGTGGCCGGCCATATGATGGTGGTTGTTGGCATAAGACAGTGATGGCGAACCTTTTAGAATTTTCAGTGATACAAGCAGCCCCAGTCCCTGTGGTATGGGTGCCATAGGTTTGCCACCACCACCTGAAATGAAGCTTTAATTCTTCCTCTTAGAAATGCCATAAATTTTAATGAGTATCTTCTGGTGTACAAGCAATTGTCAGACTTACATTTTATAGACAAGACCCTATCTCAAGAAAGTTAAAAAAATTATTTAAAACACCAAAGATTTTCTTCCACGTATCTGCTTGGCTTCGTCATCTTTGTCTCTTCTCAGAGACATACTCATCGGAGAATACTTCCCTGACTCCTCTTTAAAGCATTCCCTTGCCCCTGCTTCATCATTTTTCCCTTTCCTGTTGCATTTTCTTCATTTTACATTATTATATTGTATGTTTATTTATGGTTTCCTTTCGCTAAAGTATATATTCTATGAAGGCAGGATTTGAGTTTTGTTTACTTCCCTACCTTTCACTGTTTAGGACAGTGGCATAGAATAAGTATTCAGTGTAATGTAAGTAGTGATATTCCTTTTGCTCAAAACCCTCTCATCTCATTCAGAGTAAAAACCAAAGTCTCAAAATCTTATGAACTGAATAATTCTCACCCAAATTTACATGTTGAAGCTCTAAATCCTATTGGCCCTCAAGAATTGGCTATATTTGGAGACTGAGCTTTTTTTAAAAAAATGGTTAAGGTTAAATAAGGTCTTAGGCTCTAATTTCAATGTGATTGATGTCCTTATAAGAAGAGGAAGACACTCAGGAGGCACGCGCACAGAGGAAAGGCCCTGTGAGGATGCAGAGAAGGCTGCCAGCTGCAAACCAAGGAGAGAGGCTTCAGGAAAAACCAAGTCTGCTAAGACCTTGGCCTTGGGCTTGCAGACTCTAGAACTGAGAAAATTACAGTCTTGAATCATTAACGATGGGTATGTGTTGTTAAAAAATGTGTCTTTAAGTGAGTTTGTCATTGTGTGAACATCATAGTGTATACCTACACAAACCTACACGGTATAGGTCAATCATTTGAAGTGGCCTCAATGCAACCAAGAAACATGGTCAACGTGAGGCTGCTGTGAGTAGAATATAGTATGCTAAAATGCCAGTAAGAAGTGTAATAAGTACATAAGTCAGTAACATAGTCATTTATTATTATCTTCACATATTGTATTGTATACTACACATAATTGTACATGCTGTTTTTCTTTTATGAGACAAGGTCTTGCTATGTAGTTCAGACTGACCTTGAAGTCACTATGTAGCCCATGATGGCTTCAAACTTGCAGTGATCCTTCTGCTTCACCCTCTCAAGTGCTAGGATTACAGGTGTGCACCACCATACCAGCACATGCTCTGTTTTTATGACTGACAGAGTAATGGTTGGTTTATATTAGCATCACCACAAATGTGAGCAATGCAGTATCTTATGATACCATGGTAGCTACTATGTCACTAGGCAATAGGAAGTTCTCAACTCCATTATAATCATATGGGATTAATGTCTGATACACAGTCTGTTGTTGGTGGAAAAGCTATGTGACGTGGGGCTGTACTTTTGGTTGTTCAGCTATTTTGTTGGTGGCCCAAGCAGGCTAGTATGCCCTATAAATATTCACAGGTTCATTCTACTTCATCTCCTGTGTTTTCCTTACTCATTCTTTCAGCTTCTTTGACCTCTTGGTGTTTGCCAACCAAGGCTTTCAACTCAGCATTCATGTTTGATATTCATTCTTCCTGGAATCCTCTTCTTCCTACAGTCTGTACTGCATGTTCACACATGACAGGTTTCTGCTCAAATGCTGCCTTCTTAATGATGCCTTTCCTTATTTTCCCCCCTTCTCTGCCTGCCTGCCTGCCTCCCTTCCTTCCTTTTTCCTTTTTATTTTTTTTTCTTACCCAGTACCAAGAATTGAACCCAGGCCCTTCACACTAAGCTTGATCCCCAGCCCTTTTTTATTTTTTTATTTTGAGACAGGATCTCACTAAACTGCTAAGTTGCCAGTCTGGGCTCAAACTTGCAAATCCTCTTGCTTCAGTCTACAGAGTGCTAGAATTACAAGCTTGTGCCTCTGTACCCAGTAGTGATGCCTTTATTGACCACTTTATTTCAAACTGCAGCCTCTGTGACCCCCTATTACCTCTGTCCTGATCTTGCTTTGTTTTTCTCATTACATTTATCACCATTAAATATACTATATATTTGTTGTGTGTCTAATCAAGGCTATATGTGCTATTCTGAAGGCAGGACTTAAGTCTTGCCTTTTGACTTTTTGATGTCTAGAATACTTCCCAGCATATAGTGGGCCCTCAAGTAGTATTTTCTTGTGTGTTCTTTTGTGAGACAACCAGATGCAGCAACAAGAGGCGACACAGGAGTTTCAGGAAAACAGCTCACTGAAGTCACGGGGCCTGGAAACAGAAGGCGTGGCACGCCACCCGGGGCCACATGAGCAAATACCTGGATCAGCCAGTTGGCAGACAGAGTATGAGCAAGAAAGGGGAGAGCCCAGGAAAAGGCCTTTATTTGTGTTTACAACAGGATGAACAGCTCAGTTCAGCTACTTTGAGTAAATTAGGCGGGTTCTAGACTCTGAGGGATGGTTTCTAGTTGCCTGGTACCTGCCCCTAGATGATCCAGGCAGAGGAATATGGGCAGTTGGGCTACTGGGACCTAGAGGAGAAAGGTGCTAGATTCGTTAGTTTGTGTATCAAAGGTGTGCTTTTGCTGAGCCCTTTGCTGTCTTCTAAAAATTGGCCAGCCCCAGGAGTGGTAGTCTGTCCTCAGCCAGGATTTTTAGGATGCCTAGCATAATAATACACAGAAAATTAAAGCTATGTGCAATGCATATTTATTGAGTTAGTAAATGACCAAATGGCACTGGCACATGAGTAAACAAGTAGATCCTTAAGCCAGAAGATCCATAAATCTACTTTTACATATGGAAATTAAGTAGTTTTTTTTTTAAGGGAAGACATTTCAATTATGGGGGGAGGATAGTTTACGTAATATCTGAAAACTTTATGAATGGCTTTATTTGTTTCAAAGAAAAGGAAGCTAGATCTGTACTTCGTATCATAAAAATAATGTGTTAGATGGATTAAACATGTGCTAAGTGTGGTGGTGCACACCCGTAATCCCAGTCCTTAGGAGGGTGGGACGGGGGATCACTGTGGTTCAAGGCCTGGGCTACATAGGCAAATTCAAGACCAGCTTATGCTACATAGTGAGACCCTGTCTCAAAAAAAAAAAAAAAAAAAAAAGAAGTTATATTGTGTTCCAATTCCAGAATGTTCCTATCACTCTGGAAAGCAGAGGCAGGAGGATCTAAATTTGAGCCTATCTTGGGCAATTTAGTGGATTAGTGAGACCCTGTCTCAAAATAAAAATATTTTTTAAAAAAAAGGGCTTGAGATGTATCTTAGTGTTAAGACTCTGGGTCCAATCCACAATGCTACAAAGAAAAAAGTCTTAAACAAAAATTTAGAAAACTTTGGAGAATTGTTTATGATTCCCGAGTATATGCTTCTAGGGGAGATGATGCAGCTTCCTCAACTACAAAGACAACTCACCAGTCATAAAGAGAAAAAAATCAATAGATTTGATTGTATGAAAATTTATAATAAAATACTCAGAAACAAAATATTAATGGAGAAAAACCAGTTGTAACATATGACAAAGGATTAATATTTCCTATGTAGTAAGAACTACCTTCTGATAAGAGACAATCAGCATATTAGAAATATAATATAAGCAAACAATATGAAAAGGAGCCTCCCTCCCCAGTGCTGGGGATTGAACCCTGAGCTGCATCCCAAGCCTTTTTTAATTTTTATTTTGAGGCAAGGTTTTGCAAAGTTGCTCAGGCTGGGTTTGAATCTGGATTCTCCTGCTTCAGCTTCCCAGAGTGCTGGGATTGCAGGGGCATGCCACCATTCCCAGCTGAAAAGGAGTTTTTTAAATGAAGAAATGCACTTGGCTAGCAGATAATTTTTTACTCATCAGAGTAATTCATTCTTTCAACAAAGAATGTACTATCATTCTTGACATGTAGTGAAGAAAACAAGAAAATAACCCTAGCCTCTTGGAATTCATATTCTAGTGGAAGAAGATAGATAAAAAAACTAATAAGAAATAAGTGATTGGTAAATAGGAAGGTGATAACTCCTGGGAAATAAAGCCAAAATGAAAGAAATGAAAGGAATTTAAGAGGTCATTTTCCCAATTCCAAAAAAGTGAATTTGATTGTGGAGGAGAGAAGTTTTTTTTGTTTTTGTTTTTTTGTGGCACCAAGGATTGAACTCACAACTTCGCATCTGCCAGTTAGGCACTTGAGCAATTGAGCCAAACCCCTGGCCCTAGTTTTTTGAGGTAGGGTCACACTACGTAGCTCAGACTGGCCTTGCGCTCATGTTGTAGCCCAAGAGAATTTTTTTTTTTTTTTTTTTTTTAAGATCAGATCTCACTGTGTAATTAAGGCTGGCCTGAAACTCACAGTGGATCTTTTTGTGTCAGCCTCCCTAATGCTGAGATTACAGGTATGTGCCACCACACCCGGCTAGGAGAGAGAATTTTTATCATAAAATATCTAGAGAAAAGTTTTGAAGAATTGTTACATGAGTTTTAGAACAAAAGCCCCAGCTCTAGGGGTCCTAAAAGCCCTGGCATCTGTTTTGTAAAACCAATCAAGGAGACTAGCAGTGGTGAGGGGAACAAGGAGTTTTAATTAGCATAGTCATGCTGATAAGCACAGATGAAAAGGTTCAAAACCAGCTCTTTGAGCTCAGTGTGGTGGTACATGCCTGTAATCCTAGCACTCTGACAGGCTGAGGCAGGAGGATCCAGATTCAAACCCAGCCTAGGTAATTTAGCAATTTAGCAAGACCCTATCTTAAAATAAAAAATAAAAGCCGGGCGTGGTGGCACACGCCTTTAATCTCAGCACTCCGGAGGCTGAGGTAGGAGGAGCATTGTGAGTTCGAGGCCAGCTTGGGCTACAGTGTGAGCACAAGGCCAGCCGGAGCTACATAGTGTGACCCTGCCTCAAAAAACCAGGGCTGGGAGTTTGGCTCAGTGGCTTAAGCGCCTGCCCTGGCAGGTGCGAGGCTGTGAGTTCAATCCCTGGTGCCACAAAAAATAAATAAATAAATAAATAAATAAATAAATAAATAAAATAAATAAAAGGGTTGGGGATATAGATCAGTGCAAAGGCTCTGGTTTCCTAGTACTGCTAATATATACACACATAAAATCTGTCTTCCAGAGACTGGCAGAAGCTTATTTTTTTTTTTTTGCCTTGGAAAGGGAGAGCAAAGGTAAAGTTTGGGGGCTTGCATAACTGGCAGTGTGAGTAATCCTGGTCAAGTCATGGTCTGGTTGCTTGGTGTTTTAGGACTGTTTTTGTGAGGTTCTGGGAGAGTCATCATCACTTGAGGGGGCAGTTTGGGTTTCATGAGATGCTGGCTCTTGCTTAGAGGGTAGCCTCAGTTCCCACCGTAGGGTACATGCTCTCAGTTCCTGGAATGCAAGATGACTGCTGGCTTAGGGCAAGGGAGATTTCTAAACTTATTTCAGAGAATCTGGAACTCGACAGTGTAAAAGCTGGCAATTAGATATCCCTGCAGATTCTGAAACTTACTTTAGTTACTCTTTTGTCTTGAGTCTTAAGGGAGTGGGGGAAGAGCTAATAAACCTTGTATTATGGGCATTCTTCACGTGATTAACACACCTGGGTGCAGAGCTGGGCAGGCACACCAAGCTGCATCCTACTTTTAGTTACCCCTTGGGTGTCTACAGGCCCAGCCTTTAGGTTCCTGTTACAGAACAATGCTCAGAAAAAGCACTAGACAGAATGTTTCAAAGATGAATTGGATCAAACCTTCAAAGAACAGACAAGTCCAATGATATTTAAAGTATTACTGAGTTTTAGAGAAAGAAGTAAGTTTGTAGAGAAATGGTTATTTTTTTACATATTTAGTGGAAGTGGAAAATTTGTATGAACTTTTTGGAAGGTATTCTGATAATGCCACTACTTGGTCCCACTATTGGGATTGTAGCCTTTAGAAGTTACAGCATCATTTAGTAAATTGGCTTGTCAATAATAATATTTGTAGTAGCAGAAAGACTGGAAACAACTTCAGTGTTTTTTGACTGTGTCAGCAGTTGAATAATTGATCATATAGCTATACTATGAATATTATTAAAAAAGGAATATAGCATGAGTGAATAGCTGGTATTCTCTTGGAGAAACGTTGGTAATAAAAAAAATCAAGTATAAGGCTACTGTGTACATTTTTTGGGGAAAAAGAATAGGACTGGGGGTGCAGCTCAGTGTTTTGAGTGTTTGCCTATGGTGCACGGTGCATGAGGCCTTGGATTTGATCCTCAGTATGTGAAACATTAAATAAAAACATTTCCTATTATATGTAAACACCATGTTTGTGTATATTTGTATGAATATAATGGTGTAGGAAAGAAGCTTATCAAAGTTTTAACATTGATTATATGGGGTTTAGAAAAAGCTTGTTGACCTTTTGATTTTGGCCTCTTGCCCCAGGCAGGATTTTTTATTTGAAGGAAAGTTCAGTAAGATATCTTTTACAAAGGACTTGACTCTCGGCCTTTCCTATGCTTAAAGTGCATATAGGTAGGAGGTAAAACTGATGCATGCTGCAGAGTGGATTATGTGATTTGTGTGGTATCTGGAAGGCAGAGGTTATGAGTTTTACCACATTTTTGTCCAGTGATTATTTATATTGGCTAGTCATTTTGAGAAGATAAAACATTGAAGAAAAATTTTTAGGAGTAAACTATTCAAATTAAGAAAAACAGATTTTTATTCATTACTTCTAAAAGTAACACTAGACTTTTCTAGTCTTTAATGTCTGCATTTAATAATACCTTCTAATCAAATTACAGATGTTAAAACAGCAAATTACAAATAACATACTATATGTTCATTGCTTACACCTTTATTCTAATTGGTCATTATGTACTCAATGAATACTTAAAATATCACTCATAGTAAATTTTGAAAAAACTTTTTTTCTGTTTGTTTTTTAAGTAGGGTCTGGCTATGTAGTCCAGGCTGGTCTTGAACTCACTATGTAGTGGAGGGTGCTCTCAAATTCGTGACTATCATCTTGCCTCAGCCTCCTGAGTGCTGAGATTACAGGCAGGATTCCCAGTGCCACCAAATGGGAGTGAACTAGGGAGGAGAGAGGGGGGAAAAGAAAGAAGGAACTAGAAAAAGAAGGAAAAATGGAAACAAAAGGGAGGGAAGGGGTATGGGGGGAAAGTAGGATATGTACAGGTACAAACTCCCTATGATGAATGTTGTTATGTATATCTGAAACGTACCAATAAAATAAAAAGTAAAAGATTATAATAGAAATTTTAAAAAATTAAAAGTGTTGTAGAAAAGTAGGACTGGTGACTGGATGGAAGATACTTAGCACTGAGCAACTTGGAAGGCAAACAGCTTTTTTTTTTTCCCGTGGCACTGGGGATCGAATTCACAACCTTGCACTTGCCAGGCAGGCGCTTAAGCTGCTGAGCCAAACCCCTGGCCCTAGTTTCTTGAGACAGGGGTTGCACTATGTAGTTCAGACTGGCCTTGTGCTCACGTTGTAGCCCAAGCCAGCCTCAAACTCACAACGCTCATCCTACCTCAGCCTCCCGAGTGCTGGGATTAAAGGCATGTGACACCACGCCTGGCTCTTGCAAACAGCTTTATGACACTGGCAGACTGATGGGGATCGCAGTTCCAAACCACCAGCCCTGTCTTGGGGTTAATAAAACACTTAAATATGTTGTTAACAGTAAATACCAAAAACTAGCAGGAAGTACTAAAAAGGCTGATAACAAGACTTTCTATAGTTGGTTATATGTCTTGTCATACATTGCTAGGTGGGTTTGGTCCAGGCAAGTTAATTGGGAGCTTTCTATTCTGTAGTAGGAAGGTCAAGGCTAGTGTGAGTGGGAGGAATCAATCACTATGTTAAACTGAGCCGGGTTATCTCTGGGTGATATCTCCCTGAAACCTTGGAATGGGTTAATATAACAAGGTGCATTTTTGTCTGAGTTACACTTACCTTACATGCTGCAGCTGGCGTTGGAGTGCCAAGGCTAGCTGAGTTTCCCCACTCTCTAATTATGGGAATGGGCTGCGCCTGCCTCTTCTCATCCTAATATACTGGCAGCCTTACAAGTTTTCAAAGTTTTAAAATTTTCTTTACATTTACAATGTCCTTTACAACACAGTTGCCTTAAAATGGCTCTGCTATAAACTGTACAGAATATACAGCATTACGAAGTTAAGTAAACTGTCAACCCAAGGTTTTTATGGGTAAATGAAGATTATCAGTGTCTACCACATTTTTATTGTGAAATGACATAAATGGATTTCAGAATGTTCAGTTTTTAGCTCTAAGTTTTCACTGAACTCCAATTTCTTGATATTTTGAGAGATCACGATATACATCTCATTATTGCAGTAAGGACGAGAAAGAAAGTAGGCGGTGAGAGGGTAAGGAAAGGCTAAAACTTACGTATAAAGAGTTACTATGATTAGGCTTGGCACTAGCACACACCTGTAATTCCAGCACTTGATCATCATAATTTCAAGGCCAGGGGAGTACATAGCAAGACCATGTCTCAAAAAACTAAAGGAAACCAAAACAAAAAAAAATCTCAGAAAAGTCCTATGATTAAATGCCAGGTCAATATTATTTTAATGTTATTATCGAGAGGCAAAATGATCAGGGAAGACTTCGCAGTAGGTGAGACATTTTACAGGGTGACCCAGCTTTGAGTGGGCTCAGAAGGAATGAGAGGTGAGACATTTTACAGGGTGACCCAGCTTTGAGTGGGCTCAGAAGGAACGAGTTAGTCTGCTCCAGGCATACCACGCGGCGGGAGCGCCCCCTCCCGGCCTCGGGCGAGCGCGGTACCAGCCGTACGCAGGCGCCGGGAGTCGACAAGGGCTTGCCGGGGCTGTGGGGACGCGCATGCGTGCTGCTCTCTGGAGGCGGTAGCTTCTTCGGCGTCGCGACTGGAGGCTGAGTGCTAGACTGTGTGGGGCGCAGATAGGATCCGGCTCTTAGTCGGTAGGCATAGGTAGGACCTCTGCCTTGTGGGGAGCAGGGGGCTGGAAGGTGGAGGCCCGAAGCGCAGGGGGGTCCTGAGCCTTTCCTGTGAGGTGCGGGCCGACTATTGTATGTGTCGCAGCGACTGCGCACAAAATGGCGGCGGGCAGACGGCGCGGGCGGGAGTAGCTGGGGGTCCCTCAGGATGGGAAGGGGAACCGAGCTGGCTCGCGCCTGTGCTTTACTCCGCTGCGCAGGCGAGCCCAGTCGGGCGCCTTTGTTGGGCCGTGTCTCGGGGAGAGCCGCCGCTGCCCTGGGTCTTGGGAGAAAAGCCCTTCGGCGAGGCGGGCGGCCCCTTCCCCAGGGGCGCGGGGCCTGCGGAGGCCGCGCCAGGCCTGACAGTCCGGGCCGCGGCGTGAGGGGCCGCGGAGGAGGGAGGAGCGTCCCTCCCACCCCCGCGCGAAGAGGCGGTGGATTTGCAGCGAGTCCTCGGCCGCCGACTCTGTGCAAGCAGCGTGGAGAGAAGAGCGTGTTTGCGTTTGGGGAAGGGGCCTCTGGGGCGAAGCGGGCAGGTTAAGATCCCGCTACTTTGCGGTGTTCGGGTGCCTGTCTCGTGTGGCTGGCAGAGCTGAGAAAAACGTCACCCCAGAATGGGATACAGAGGGCTTGTAAATGGCGGTGGTATTTCCACATTTCTCAGAGGAACTGTGAATACAAAACGTCAGTGATTGGCTTTAGTGTGATTCCTGCTTGGGCCGCGTTCTTTTAAGAGACGATATCGAATCCTTGAGTCTTTTGAAACAGATTCTTTGTTGTTGGAGGTAATTGCGACTGGGGCAGACTCAGTATTAGAAAACCTTTTATTGAGCTAGATAATGAAGGCACCCTCAAGCTAATTTTTCATAATCTTGAAATTTGAGGGTTGGGGTGAAGGGAATACGTACTCTTAAACATGAAAGATCTCTGAAGAACAACCCGTCACCTGGATACACCGGCTTCTGTTGATTCAAATTTCTTTACCTAACCTGCTTTGAAATGGTGCACACACAACACATTTTTCCTTTTGTTATTTATTGTAAAGGGTATTTTTAGGGATATTGTGATGATTCGCAGTTTGAAACGGTAACTTGGAAAGATATTTACAAAAAATGAAATCAAAGGAGACTTACAAAGAAAAATAAGCTGGTATATTACGTTACTTCAAATTGCCTTAAATGTTTCTGATGCTATTGTAGATCCAGTGGTTTTATGTGGCATTCATTTTTACAAAATTTGACAGCATTTCATACACATTTTGTTCTATATCCCATATTCTGTGGTGTGTAGTTTAACTAATTGTGTGAAATCCAACATGTTAATACACTAAAATATGCTGGGCTCTGCTCTCCTTGGTCATTTGTGTTGGAACCAAGTACTTAAGGTGAAGATAAAACAGTTGGAAGAAAACTCAGAATCTCATTCGTTTCCATAAACTAGTACACAATATATACGTGTGAGGCATACCTATTCCTTTGTATATTGGTTATATTTAAGTTTTGTAAGCTTTGAACTTTATTATGGAGGGTGTCTATAGCAGAAGCGAGTTTAGTTTATAAAAAGGTTCTCACAATCAGTCGTCACCTTAATGGCTGTCTCACAGTTTCTTTTGGGTGCTGTTAAGGTGATTTCTGAAAATTCTGTTTTTATGTAGTGGAAGAAAATGAGAGACAAGTAATTTAGTGCAAAGAGATTTAGGCTTTGGAATCAGAAGATCTGAACTCGAAGAATCCCTGTTTTCCTTACTGTATATATGAAACTGGGTAAGTTATTTTAGTCTTTCTGAACTTCTGTGGTTTTTTTTTTGAACTTTCATTTTTTAAATCTGTAAAATCGTGATAATACTATTTTCTCCTTCGTATTTTTTGTGACTGTTAAGTGAGACAAAGTATAAGAAAGCTTCTGTTCCTTTGTACATACTAGGTTTTTATTACATTTTAGCTGTTTCAAATTTTTAAGTTACTAGGCAGCATCTGTTGAATAATGATTAAAGCCTGTGGTTACTTACGCTCTTTTAATTAAAAAGATGATTATGGGAATTTGAATTAAATTAATGGAATTTCAGAGTTTAAAGACCATATTTTGTGCTTCTGTGAACTTTTTACATGACTCTGTTCTTGCAGTTGTCAAAATACATTGTGATTATTTACATGATCGCATTATTCTGTCTTAATATTTAAGTATAATGGGAATTGAATGAGTGAACTCAGCCAGTAGTTATCAGGGCCTGGACTGTTATTTTCACTGTGCCTTAGGGTATATTGATCAAGGTTTGGAAAAAAATGTGCCCAAATTCTTTTTCCTGTTTCCTTCCTTTTGAAACAAAGACTATGTAGTTTAGGCTGGCATTGAGCTCAGTCATTCTCCTGCCTCAGCTTCCGAAGTGCTGGGATTACCAAATTCTTAACAAAATGCTTAGTAAAAAAGTTTCTGGTATAGGTACTCAGTTTGGGCTGTTTCACAAGGAAAACAGAAGCTAATGAATAAAATGTGGTTTAGAAATCGTCCATATTGAAAGTATGTTTGTGGTAAAAGCAGATAAGCCCCCAGTATTATAAAGTTTGTTTACTCTTTCATTGCTTCCATCTTTGTTTAGTCTGAAATTTGTTGAAAATGGAAGGAAAATAAGTATATGGAAGATGAGAATATCGTAAAGAGAGAATGATGAGCAAAAGACAAAGTTAGAAATGAAATTCCTAGATACAATAAAATCGACACGGGGCAAGAATAACGGGTTTTGAATAAAAAAGAAAGTTCTGGGAGTATAGGAGAGGTAACTTTAAGGTACCTAATTCTCTTAGAGATTATTTTGGAGTACATCTATTCTGGGTTCTTTTCAACTCTTTTGAACTCTGTAAGTACCAAATCTATTAACTGCTCCAGTCTGTATTTTTTATACTTTATATTTTTTATACTCCAGTCTTATTTCTGGAGTCGTTATTAAACTTAGTCAATTTTTTTCTATTGTCTTTGCTGATACTATGCCAACTTTTGAATTTTACTTTTTTAAAAAAACCTATCATGGAAAAATTTGAACATACATAAAATCAGGGAGAATGATATTTCCCCAGGTACCTATCACCTAGCTTCAGTAATTAAAAGCTAATCATCTTATGTCTACTCCATCCCCTGGTTTTAAGCAAATCTCCAATATATAGTTAAAATTTTTCTCTTGTTTATGAAACAGTGCTTATTACACCTAAAATAATTATTAATAGCTGTTAATAACTGCTTTTATGTACACATGTATGTATATAAAATTTGTTGGAATCAAGACTTAGGTAAGATTTGTAATTGGAGCAATTTGTTTATAACCATTTGCAGTTAGTTGGTATACCTCTTAAATCTGTAATCTCCCAACCTACTTTGTTTGTTGAACAACTTGCTTTTTATATTTAACTAATATGTAGAAAAATGCTTTGCTTCATCAGTGCCTGCATCCATGAATTTTGATGTGACTCAATAATTCTCAGATCTCGATTTAAAACTATTGAAAAGAAGGTGAAAGTAAGCAGTTAACGTTTCTAACCTATTATAGTTTTCAGAAATTATCCAAGTTTTAATAAAAGGAACAAACACCTGCTTCTTAAATAAAACGTTTTGTTTGCTTATCTAATATTTTTAAAGCACCTATCACGTGTTAGCAGTTATAATTTTGATTAATCTTCACTGCAACATTCTGGGTTTGTACAGCATTTATTTCCATTTTCAAGTGATGAAGCTGGGACTTAGGTTAAATTACTTGTTCATTATCATGTTGTTAGAAAGGAGCATGGTGGTGCAGGCCTGTAATCCCAGCACTTGGGAGGCTAAGGTAGAAGGATTGTTGCAAGTTTGAAATTAGCCTGGGCTGCAAAGTGAGCTTAAGACCAGCCTGAATTGCATTAGCAAGACCCTGTCTCAAAAAGACAAAAAACAACAACAGCAGCAACAAAGAAAAGCACCAGAATTAAAGCACTGCGTACAGGCTCTAAGTAATTTTTTTGTTTTTGGTACTGGGAATCAAACTCACAGCCTTGTGCTTGCCAGGGAGGCGCTTATGCCACTGAGCTAAACCTCCGGCCCAGGCTCTAAATTCTTACACATTATGTTAGACTCTCTCTGAAGATGAATTAATAGTGTTAAATGTTCCTTATGGGAGTAAACCAATTTTGCATGAAGTCATCCACTGGCACTCCTAGCTGGGCGGATGGGTATCTTCAGATCAGTGAAAATTTCCCCAAAGATTAGATTATTATGGTTTGCATAATGACGAGCCGTTAGTAGTTAGGGAGGGACCATAATGTAGAAATAAAGGACCAAACCCAAAATTCTGTTTGGGGCAGATGTTCTTTATTGTACTGCAAGTTTTCTGCCCCTTATTATGCTTAGTTTTTTGACTTAATACACAATTAAGAAGTTACAAATCCATTGTTGGACATAAAATGTTGGGTCTTTATCTTTAAATGCATTTAAACTCTATGTGAGCTCAGATATTGCATTGTATATTTAATTGTGTAATTACATATTAATATGCCACAAACATAAATATCTATAGTTGACTGACTTGCAATTATATTCATTGTCCTCTTTCTTCCCCTTTCTTGGTACATGTGTATCCAGACACATACTTATTGCTGAACTGACAGTTGCATACGTGTTCCTTTCTCCCTAAATACTTTAGGGAATATTTGCTAACGATAGGTTGTTTTATAGTCATAGTATAATTATCAACTTTAGTAAATTTAACTTTGATAAAATTCTTTAATTTCCATTCTTCTGTTATTTGATCCAGTAGTGTTCCTTCTAGCAGGTTTTTTTTGTCCTTTATAGAGGATCAGTCTAGAATGGGCTACTGCTTTTAGTTGTCATATTCGTTTAGTTTTCTTTAATCTGGAACATTTCCATAGCAATGGCTTTATCTTTTGTGAAGTTGACATTTTGAAGAATATAAGGTGTTTTTATTTGTTTTTTTGAGCTGGATTCTCACTAATAGTCTAGGCTGGCCTCAAACACTTCATATAATGTCATCCTCCCAGAGTGCTAGGATTATGGGTGTGTACCACAATACCAGCTTTTGCTTTTCTTTTTACTAAAACATTTCTCATTTTTAATTTGTCTGATATTTCCTCTTGATGAGTCAAAATTCAGATTATGCATCCTTGAGCAGAAAAGTCACATCGGTGATGATATATCCTGAGGCTATCAGATCTGAAGGTACATGATGTTCATCTGCCCTTCTTTGGTAATACTATGTTTGGTTGTATATTTTGATTAAAATGTTTGCTGTGAAGAAACATTTTAAACCCATGCAAGTGTCCCACTCTTCAGAATTTCCCTCTAAATATCATCTGATAACGTTTCTTGCCTGAGCAACTCTTCAGTGATGATTTTAAAATGATGATTTTCCAACTCTTTTTCTGCACTTCTGGTGTGTACTGGGTACTTAGTATGAGTCTTCTCTTTCCCTCCATTGTTAATTTATTGATAATTGACACAGACTTAACTTCTAGTTTTTTGTGTTCTATTGTTTATTATTCAGTTCTTCATTGCTCTCTTCCATTTCATATTTGCATGGCTTCCATGAGAGCCCTGGTTCCTAATACCATCAAGATATTTGCTTACTTCCCAGTCCTATAATAGTGTATCTAAAGTAGTTTCCAAATTGTTTCATTTATATTTCTTTCTTTCTTTCTTTTTTTTTTTTTAGGAACTGGGGATCGAACTCACAACCTCGCGCCTGCCAGACAGGTGCTTAAGCCACTGAGCCAAACTCCCAGTCCTAGTTTTTTGAGGAAGGGTTGCACTGTGTAGCTCAGGTCGGCCTTGTGCTCGTGTTGTAGCCCAAGCCGGCCTCGAACTCACAATGCTCTGCCTACCTCAGCCTCCCGAGTGCTGGAATTAAAGGCGTGTATCACCACGCCCAGCTTCATTTATATTTCTACAAAATATTAAAAGCACTAAAAATATGTTTTCCTATTTCCCTAAGCTCCACCAAAACTGAAGGTGTATAAATGAATAATAGGTTCATAAGTTCCTTGGATTATTTTTTTCCCTTTTATTTAGTTATGACATTCATTTGAAGTAGAATGTTCTTTCCATTGTAGATATTTTCTCCTTCCCATCCTTATTTTTTATTTTTTAAAACACATGTGGCTTGTTAAATAACATGCTTCCAAAGGTAAAACTGTTTCAATAAGATTAGTCCACAAAATATTCCCATATCTCTTAAATCTTTACTGTCCATTACCCCTTATAAATAATCAACTTCATGGTTTTCTGTAGGTTCTTGTACACACATGTGTGTGTATATGTTTTGGTAACCATAAGCAGATACATTTTTTCAAACACAAAAGGTATGTTCTTTATACCTTGTAAAGAGTAAGTTTTTTTGGCATTTTAACTCAATTTAGTTAGATATTTTAGGTGTTCTTAATTGAAGATTTTGGAAACCTGCTTTCGGCAGATATGAACATTTTTGGCCCATGCCCTCCATGAAGGCAGCAAATAACCAAAGGCAGGGAGGGCAAGAATGTAGTTAAACCTCAGAAACAATTAGAACTGGATATTAAATGCTTTTGATATTATTTATGTTTGGTCCTTTTTTTTTTTTTTCTTTTTCTTTTTTTCTCCTCAATACTGGGGATTGAATCCATTGAGCTTTTGCATGGAACTACATACCCAGTCCTTTTTTGAGACAGGTTTTTGCTAAGTTGTCCTGGCTGGGCTCAAACTTGTAGTCCTGCCTCAGTCTCCCAGAGTGCTGGGATTTACAGATATATGCCATGATGCCTGGTCTGTTTATCTTTGTTACAGTGGTTTTCTTTTTCAATATTTGTGCTTTCTCCATAAGTTAGTGAATACAGCTGTTCAACATTTGAGTTCGATAAACATCCACTACTTTTCTCATTTGTTTTAAAGAATGACAGGAAAGACCTTTTTATTCAAACTTGAGTCCTGTATTTTCCCTTGAACTAATGCATTTTGCTCATTAATGATATCTAGATGTCTAGATAGGCAGAATCACATGTGTACTCCTAGGTAGCATCATTTACAACTATAATGTACTGTAGACTGAGTTATGTATACAGGGTACATGTTTTTGAAGAATAAAAAAGTGTGTTTATCACCTTATCAAAAAGTTATTTTCTTGGAAATAATAGTATTATTGCTGTATGCAGTTATTTGATCACCCTGGTTCTCATGGTAATCTGTTCCTAGCATTATATGCTAGCTGTTGACTTTTCATTGTTCTTTGCATCATGTAGTTTATCTAATGTTTTAACACAATTTTGTTTGTGTTTGTTTTTGTACCAGGAATCAAACTCACGATCTTTCGCTTGCCAGGCAGGTGCCTATGCTGCTGAGCTAAATCCCCAGCCCCTATATAATGTTTTAGATATCATTAAATTTTGTGATTATTTTTTGTAATGTCCAGTAAAGTTTGTGATTGTTTTTGCTTTAACTCTTCTCAGAAGGCACCACATTGTAGCATTTTAATGTTCAACCTGATACCATCTATCCATATTCCTGGCACATTCAGAATTATAACTTGTGTGTCTTTGGTGAGACATAAGGGAACAAAATTGATGGTGGAAAAAATTGGCTGAGTGGTTCTGTCTATATGATTGGAGAGATTAGCCAATGGAGTGCCAAGTAAACTGAGGAAAGCACAGAATGGATGTTAGTTTTTGTGATTAAGTGAACAATTGGACACTTGTATTAACTGTCCATTGTAATAACTATTTTCTTAAGTGCCAAACTGGATTTATATATTCTGAGACAGTGGTCTAGCAAAGCGGTATTAAATGAGGTATGTGGGTATACACCTAGGAAAATAATGCTGTTTCTCCCTTTGTGGTAAATTTGTAGAAAACTATACTCATTGTTTTGCATATGATAAGGGTGATTTTTCTTCCTTTTTTTTTTTTTTTTTTGGTTGAAGAGGCAAGTAGGAAAATGTATTGCTTTTCTTATATTTAGAAAAAAAAAAGCTGTGAAATAAATTTACATTTTATATAGTCAGGATTGGATGTAAAAAGAACACCAAGGGGAAATAATAGATCCTATTGTGATCTTGTTACTTACTAGCTGTATTCTAACGATTTATTTAATCTGTACACTAGGATTCCTTTGCTTTTGGGATTGTTTGGAAACTCAAGACATAATGAATAGTATTAAAAGTGCTTTGTAAACCACAAGTACTGTAAAGTCCAAAAATAGGATTTAATATAAATCTTTATATGCGGTGGAGCCATCATAATCTGGCTTTTTTTTCCCCCCTTTCTTTTTTGAGATAGGGTCTCACTGTGTACTTCAGCCTGGTCTTGAACTCACTCTGTAGCCCAGGCTGGTTTTAAACGGCAGTCCTCCTGCCTAAGCCTCCCAAGTGCTGGGATTACAGGCATGAGCCACCATGCCTAGCTGTCGGACTAACTTTCGATGATGGTTTTGATTCTAAGAGTTTTTAGGTGTACTGATAACTGTAAAGAAAAGACCCTTCTGAAAGATTACTTCAAAGTAATAAGAAGTTCTTGATTGTCCATGTAATGGACATCTAAGAGATATCTCACGTGGTCTGTTTTTTTGTTTTGTTTTGTTTTGTTTTTCTTGTTGGTTTTTTGAGACAAGGTTTCGCTGTGTAGTGTAGGCTGGCCTTGAACTCACTGTGTAGCCGAGGCTGGCTTCAAACTCCCATGGCAATCCTGCTTCTGCCTCTCGAGTGCTGGAATTACAAGTGTGTGCCACTGTACCTGGCTGCCTCATGGTAGCTGATGGCCTTATCTTTTAAATTTATTAGCCATTTTTTCATGCTTTCTTCAAGAACTGTTACTGCTATATGCTTCCGAAAGAATTTTTTTAGTGGAAATTATACTGAATTCTTATTTTAGAATAGTACGTTTTGGTTCTTAAAAGGACATTGATGTTTTTAACTGTTGCATACCAAAATACAGCAGTTCAAATGTTTTGTGACCCTTCAGTACCCTGTTATTGAAATGCATTGAATACAGGGAAATAACATAGCAATTGAAAATAGCAAACAGAATGGAGTTGGAGGTCAGTGGTAGAGTGCTTCTTACGTAGCCTGCTTGAGACTCTAGATGTAGCCCTCCTCCATATATATGGGTTTTTTTGTCTTGTTTTTAATATTTCTAATTTTGTACAGTAATGGTTGGTATAAACGCCACTTGCAGTCAGATTCACATGCACATACACAAAATTTTAAGGTGACCAGATTATTAGTTTACTCTTGGTGGTTTTATATATTTGTACGTGAACTCCTGAAATAAAGTCTTACTACAAATTGTGGTCAAAAGTATGGTGAAG
The DNA here is from genome assembly GCA_004363535.1 of Dasyprocta punctata. Lineage (NCBI taxonomy): Eukaryota > Metazoa > Chordata > Mammalia > Rodentia > Dasyproctidae > Dasyprocta > Dasyprocta punctata. The sequence continues at coordinate 33,167 of RJWM01011709.1, read as the reverse complement.
ATTTACATAAAAATAAATGTATTGTAGTATAAGACATATTGCCATTAATCCCCCTCACAGTACTCCTTTTCACTTTGAACACACTTATCCCATCATTCTCGCACTTTGTAAAGCAGTTCTGTTAAGTCTTACTTGGTGAGTGTCTAGCTGATGTCCTGAATTTATTGAAAACATGTATGGTGATTTTCATCAAAAATGTTGTTATGCTGTGTTCTTACCTATCTTATTCACTGAATCTGGTACTGTGCTACTTCTGGGTCTTCCCCAAAGTGGTAATGACTATGAAAGTTAAATGTTTTGTGTCAGTTTAGGATGTTGAGGTAGTCATGACAGGTTAAGTAAGGACATGGATGAAGACTTCCTAGCACTGCTACAGAAAGTAGCAAGTATATGGGTTTAAGTGGCTCTGAAGCAAGGGGAAAGACATATTTTGAGGCAGATTAATGACAACTATCTTTTGCTCTAATAATTTTTTTTTAATTTAAACATTCACTGTATTTCTCAATATTATCTCATGTTGCCATGCTGGCCTCTTAACTTCTAGTCTCAAAAAATCCTCCTGCTTTCCCCTTCAAGTAGCTGCAGTTATAGCCACAAACTACCAACCATAACCCTGCTGTGGGTGATGATTTTATTAGTAAAGATTCTATTTGCCACTTTTTATGTTTTATAACAATCATATGCTAGTTACAGTATATACAAAAAATTTAAAGGGTAACTGTAGTTGTTTTCAAAGGAGTTAATAATTAAGAGTTCAGAGCCAAGCATGATGGCATACACAGCAACTGAGGGAAACAGAGGCAGGAGCAATCAGAGTTTGAGACCAGCTTGGCAACATGATGAGACACTGTTTTCAAAGTGACTGGGGATAATAACTCAGTGGTAGAGTGCTTGCCTAGCCTGCCTGAATGTTCAATTCCCAGTCCCACAAACCAAACTAAAAACAATTCAGATCTCAACTCAAGTTTTCCAAGTTAGTTTAATGATTTCATAAGTTAGCTATCTGTAAAGCTCTCTGAGTGAACAGACTCGTTTATAACCAGATCTCTGGGATTAAATGAAAAATGCTTTATAATAGCTGTTTTAATTTGGTTGTTTTCCAAGTGTTAATAATAAATTTCCTTTGTGTTTGGATTTTTGTTTCTTGTCGTATTGTTTTCAAGCTTTATTAGTATCATTCTCAAAAGTCAGATTCATGTTTTGTTGTTTTGCCATAATCTGATTCTTGATCAGAGATTTCTGCACAGTACTATTTATAAAAAGCTTGCTCTCTTTCTGTAAAAGTATTAATACCAGTATAAGGCAATGATATGAACATTAGGAAGTACAGAGGTAGGCTTTTGCCCTTAATAACTTAAAATGTTATTTTCATCTGATTTTTGCTGACAGTTACATGTAGTAATTAGATGACTGTGAAATCTGTTCCGTTTGATGTTTGTTTTGTTTTTTGAGACAGGGTCTTGCTATATAGTCCAGGCTGGCCTTGACTCACTATGTTGATCAGGCTGGCCTTGAACTCCTGGCGATCCTTCTGCCTCAGCCTTTTGAGTGCTGGGATTACGGGCATGCACCATTAGGCCTGGTATTTTATTTGGGTTTGGGGGGAGAAGCAATTATTTGGAGGAACTTGTTCCTGAAGTTGAAAAGAGACTTCACTCAGTGGAGGCAAATGGTGCAAAAAATGTGAATAACTGTAGAAAACTGCTTATCTAAGTGATGATTGTTTTTAAGGATTGAGTAAGGGCAAAGTTGTTCTTAAAAGTAGATTTATAGCCAGGTGTGGTGGTGCATGCCTTTAATCCCAGCACTTGGGAGGCTGAGGCAGGAGGATTGTCGTGAGTTTGAGACCAGCCTGGGCTACAAAGTGAGTTTGAGGCGAGCCAGAACTGCATAGTGAGACCCTGTCTCAAAAATAGGGCCAGGGATTTAGCTCAGTGCAAGGTTGTGAGTTTGATCCCTGGTACCAAAAAAAAAAAAAAAAAAAGTAATTTTATGTAGAAGATAGGTACAGTTTCGTATGATTTATGATTATTAAAAAAGACCTGGAGTTAGCCGGACATGGTGGTGCACGCCTTTAATCCCAGCACTCGGGAGGCTGAGGTAGGAGGAGCATTCTGAGTTCAAGGCCGGCTTGCGCTATAACGTGAACGCAAGGCTGGTCTGAGCTACATAGTGCAACACTGCCTCAAAAAACTAGGGTCAGGAGTTTGGCTCAGTGGCTTAAGCGCCTGTCTGGCAGGTGTGAGGTTTTGAGTTCGATCTTTGGTGCTGTAAAAACAAAACACAAACAAAAAAGACCTGGAGTTCACTATTAATGAACACTTTTTAATAGGGAATTTGAGTACAAGTAAGCTCATGTCTACTGCTTGTTTGGTAACTCAAAAGTCTTTGAAATTCTTGGTGTATTTTTGTTTCTCACTAACTCGAAAAACTGATAATATGTTAATAACAAAGACTTTAGATGTGATTATTCATGTAATTCAACAAATATTTGAGAGTCTTCTCAGTATCCTCAGTGAGACAGTGCTCTCTATAAGTTAATCACTGCTATTTTGTATTTGGTGTGTCATCAGAAAGGAGATTCAAAGGGTGACTAGTTCTGTTGCATATTTTGTTTACTTGTACTGAGGATTGAACCTAGAACCTTTGTACTGAACCACATCCTCAACTCTTTTTTAAAAATTTTGTATTTTGAGACAAGGTCTCTTCCTTCTAAGTTGCCAATACCCAGGCTGGGCTCAAACTCCTAATATTCCAGTCTTAGCCTCCCAGAGTGCTAGTACTGGGATTATAGGTGTGTGCCACCATGTCTAACTAGAAGTAGGGTTTGTGTGTTTCGCAGGGAAGGCAAAATGTTAACCAGGTAAAACTCACTGCCCAGCTGAATTAGCATTTCACTAATACGTGTTGAGAAAAAAGTACATAGTAGAGGTGTAATTGTAGATTGAACCAGAAAGTAGTGATAATGAAATAGGATCAATAGTGTGTATTTTCATTTGCTTATAGAAATGCCTCAGTACTATACTTCACATTTTCTATCAGATGTTGAAGTGGGAACTTGTTGCATAGCATAGGCATAATGTATGTCTTTTTTTTTTAAATAATGTATACTTTTTAAAGGAGAGGGAAGGCAAGTTCTGTGTGTGCTGACCTTGGTCCTGAATTATAATTGAATTAGGACTGAGAAGTTTGTTGAAGTGGGTAGCGCAAAGCTCTAATAGACTGATCAGCAACCAGTTTTAACTGATACAGTTTATGGGACTTGCAAGATCATCTTGCTCACATCTATTAGCAGTTAAGTGTACGGATTATGGGACCAAGTTACCTTGGATACAAATTCCATTGTGGGCACTGGTGTAACCTCCCTGTGCCTTAGTGTTACCCTCTGTAAAACTACATATCTTGAGAGATTGTGAGAACTGAATTGCTACATATGTGTGAAGGCCTTAAAACAGTGATGTATGGACAATGCGCTGTAAGTGAATCATTGTTATTATCCATATGTTTGGTCTATCACTGGGGAGGGACTTCAAAGGAAGAGTGACTAAGTTACACATTATATGTTATAACCAGTTCTGTGACTGTAGTCAAGACAATGTATTGGTTGCAAATTTTTACCTTACCAGAAACATTTGTTTAATAACGAATATAAGAATAGTTTAATTGCTATGTGGAAATAACATGTGAAGGTTGATTCCACCAAAGAAGAATGTGTGTTACAGAAATGGATCTCATAAAGCTTTAAGGTTACAGATCTTAACTTTCATTGTTTGTACATGTGTCTGATTGCTTTCATTTTAGGTGTGTGCATTTCTAAGTGTTTTAGTGCCTTCACCGCCCTCCCATATTAAAACATGAAATTCTCAGTGTTTTTCAAGATTTTAAAGAGTTGTCATTATCTGTCAGCACCTAGGACAGCACTTGGTACAACACAATATACATGAACTCTGGCTTGAGGTTTGCTTGAGGTTTGCTTGGGATGGGGGGGGAGAAAAAAGTTTCAGGGAAGGTTTAAAATCCATGTAAGCCCTTACTCTAAACGGCTGTGAAATACAGAGTGTGGTTTCATGGCTTTGTTCAAAATGTTTTACTCTGGCTGTAGAACCCACTTCATGAAGTAGTTTGAGTTAAAGTGATCTAATATTTGTGTTTTAACTTTCAGCTTTGTGTTATTCTTGGAAAATTTCGCACCACTTGTGAATTCCTTGAACCTGGGCATTGCAAACCCACTTCTGTTGGGCCCATCTCCTTTGCACTTTGCTCAGATTAAGACTCAGTTGGCGCTTCAGCAGCTGAATGCCGTTGCCTCACATGGTTCCACACCACCTTATGCTTTATTAAATCAGGCATTTTTGAAAGTAGCCATGTCGAGACCCAGGTTTAATCCTCGAGGAAACTTTCCACTTCAAAGTCCACGAGCACCTAACCCTTCTGGGATGAGGCCTCCAGGACCATTTATGAGGCCTGGATCTATGGGTCTTCCAAGATTTTACCCAGCAGGGAGAGCCCGTGGAATTCCACACAGATTTGCTGGCCATGAATCTTATCAGAACATGGGACCACAGAGAATGAATGTTCAGGTAACTCAACATCGAACTGATCCAAGATTGACCAAAGAAAAATTGGATTTTCATGAAGCAGAAAAGAAGGGGAAACCTCATGGTAGCCGGTGGGATGATGAGCCTCATATATCCGCATCAGTGGGAGTTAAACAGGTTACAGAGCAGAGTCCTAAAGTGCAGAGCCGCTATACAAAAGAGAGTGCCTCAAGTATCTTAGCAAGTTTTGGATTATCTAATGAAGACCTAGAAGAACTGAGTCGTTATCCTGATGAACAGTTAACTCCTGAGAATATGCCATTGATTTTAAGGGATATAAGGATGCGAAAAATGGGGCGCCGATTACCTAATTTACCTTCTCAGAGCAGAAATAAAGAAACACTTGGTAGTGAAGCAGTTTCAAGTAATGTGATTGATTATGGGCATGCAAGCAAATACGGCTACACAGAAGATCCACTTGAAGTGCGTATTTATGATCCTGAAATTCCGACTGATGAAGTCAAGAATGAATTCCGGTCACAGCAGAACATTTCTGCATCTGTTCCCACTCCAAATGTGATATGTAATTCTGTGTTTCCTGTGGAAGATATGTTTCGCCAGATGGACTTCCCCAGTGAGTCCTCCAATAATCAGTCTTTTTTCCCAGTTGAGAGTGGAACTAAGATGTCAGGCTTACACATTGCAGGACAGTCAGTCCTTGAACCCGTAAAATCCATCAGTCAATCTATTAACCAAACAGTTAGCCAGACAATGAGTCAGTCTCTGATTCCTCCTCCTATGAACCAGCCTCCGTTTTCATCTGAATTAATTTCAGCTGTAAGCCAGCAAGAGCGAATCCCACATAAATCTGTGATGAATTCATCTAACGTTCATGTTGGATCAAGAGGAAGTAAAAAGACTTACCAATCAGAAACTGATATTCCCATTCGGTCTCCCTTTGGGATTGTGAAAGCATCTTGGCTACCAAAGTTTTCACATGCTGATGCCCAGAAGATGAAGAGACTTCCAACTCCTTCTATGATGAATGATTATTATGCAGCATCTCCAAGAATATTTCCACATTTGTGTTCTCTGTGTAACGTAGAATGTAGTCATTTGAAGGTGAGTGTTTTTAAAGATCACTGTATAATGATGCGCAGCGCCCAAGTTTTCTTGTATGTGTGCTGGTGTTAACTAGGCATTAGGAAATAACAGATTAATTTTTATTGCAACCTCAGCGATTACTTGTAATCATAAATAGCACTGGATTTAGTACTCAATTGAGTGTTAGGCTTTCTGTATTTCTGTGATTAGGCATACCACCATAGTTTGTTTATTTATTTTGAACTTTTAATTGTCCCATTTATATAGCGTAACGTTTATATAACATAAACTGTACTATAACACAATGTTCATCTAAATGGGATCTATTAACATATAAATATAAAAACTTGTTATAACCCATTTGTACCATACACTTAAGAATCAGTATATTATGTAGTCTTGCATGTACCTGTCTTAGGCTAAAGGCATTTAACAATTTTAAAACATTTAATATTGATTTAAATGCTTTATGATTTTTGTATGGGCCAGTAATTTTCTTGTCTTTTTGTATTTTATGAGGAATTTTCTGAAATAACCTCCAAACAAAATGAGTCAGGATTCATTCATTATTTTGGGACCAGCTGTGGGTTCAGAAAATGATAGAAATTTGGAGAGAGAAAAATTTTTAAATTAAGAAGCTTTAGGTACTTTCATTGTCAGAAGTGTTAAAGAGTAAGTGACATAGTGTACAATATGCTATTTGATGATAATCCATTGGTAGATGAAAGCAATAATTTCCAAGTAAGGCTTGTTACTTATGTATTTGGAAACCTCTGGTTCTTCTGTTTTCTAACGTAACCTGTGGGCCTGGGTAGTACCCATGGAGGGAAGGTGCTTTGCATGGGGAGAAGCTTTGATTCAAGGCCATAGCATTGAAGTGTTTGTACTTTGAAGAGGCTTAAAAAATCTATAGGTGTTACTTCTGTTGTTCTTTTTTCTACTTTCTGTTCTGTAATCCACTCATCAGGCTTCAGTCAACATGAATCTGATACTTAGATCTATTGCTGTTGTCTTAAGGTTGACTGCAGCAGAACAAAGTAGACTTCTGGTCTGAGAGTATAGCTCAGTGATTAAATGAGTGCTTAGCATAGCCAAGTCCTGAGTTTGGGTACAAAAAAGGCAATATACATACTACTTTGATCAGATTTACTGAATTGTAATAAAATAACAGTTTCTTTATAACAGCAAAAGGGTAACAAAGTCTTTCTCTGGTAGTACTGCCTTTTTTTTTTTTTTTTTTTTTGGGGCGGTACTGGAGTTAGAGGGGTTTTTTTGTCAGGGTGGGGAGAGGGAATAGTAGCAGGGCCATCTTACTGAGTCTGAGGCTACATTCCCAGCCATTTTTAAGTTTTAGACAGTCTTGCTAAGTCATTATGTTGCCCATCCTGGACTCAAACTTGTGATCCTCCTGCCTAAGCCTCCAAGAGAGCTAGGATTACAGGCATACACTGTCACATCCATGTTGGGATAACGAAACTTTACCTTAAAAAATTTCTTTAGGATGATTCATAGCACTTAGTTGTATTCTGTAAGTAGCCCTGGATTATGTACTGAATTGAGTGTTAGGCTTTCTGTATTTATTATCGTATATGGGCTGCATAATTTTTCCATTTATTTGTGCTTTCACTTAGTCATGATGAAGAAAAATATTTTTAAAAAATTTAATTTAAAAACTTAAAGAATTTAAAATCTTAGTTTTTATTTTGTAGAGTAGAAAAGGTATACACTTATTCATTGCATGTTTATTGATACCAGTTTTGTACATGATTCTGTATTAGGTGCTGGGATAGAAATAAAAAGCTGTGTAAAATTTAGATGCCCAAAGGCAGTTTATGTGGTCTCATTGAAGAGGAAAATTATACACTCAAGGAATTTTTTAAAAAGAAACAACAAGCCGGGCGTGGTGGCGCACGCCTTTAATCCCAGCACTCGGGAGGCTGAGGTAGGCGGAGCGTTGTGAGTTCGAGGCCGGCTTGGGCTACAACGCGAGCGCAAGGCCAGCCTGAGCTACACAGTGCGACCCTGCCTCAAAAAACCAGGGCTGGGAGTTTGGCTCAGCGGCTTACGCACCTGTCAGGCAGGCGCGAGGTTGTGAGGTCGATCCCCGGTGCCAAAAAAAAAAAAAAAAAAAAAAAGGAAACAACAAATGGTTCAGTTATTTAACTTTTTGGATTTGCTGCAAGAGAAAGATATTTGCGGTCTTTTATGATTTCAGACTTGAATCAGTCAGGCCAGTGTTATCAATTTGCCAATTATGTATCTAGCGGTATGTGATTTAAAGTATAAATATGCTTACTTAGATGTGTGCCTAATAGTGTGACAGTTACTGTCTGTCTGTCTGGACTAAAATGATCTTCCTTCCTGGGAAGGGAAGACTTCATGAAGTAGTTTGAAGATGGATCTTGAATGATGAGTAGGATTTTCATATACTGTACCTGCCTCCATGGGAGTAAGGATTTCATGCCAAATGGGAGCAGCAACATGTGAAGGCACAAAGGTCCTGAGAAAACGACATTGCATTGTGGTAGGAGACAGTTGGGAAGGAGTGGTAAGCATACTAAAAATAAGTATATAGAAAGCTAGTTTAAGGAGGCTAAATGTGAGATGAGAAGCATTAGTAAACTAATTAAATTTCTTGATAGGTGAAGTGACTTATTGAAAGTATTTTTAGAAAGGTCTGACTAAATGTGCAGGCAAATAGGAATGAGAAGAGGTGATGGGGTAAGGTACCTAATTGGAGGCTTCTCTTGTTGCTGAAGTGTAAAGATGGTAGAAACCTAAGCCAATAAGAGAAAAGTAAGAATTTGAGAGACATGAAAATCATTTAGTGATCATTAGAGCATGTAGAGTTGCCTTTAAAAAGATGCACAAACCTTTTAATATAGCACAACAGGTTGAAGGTCATTTGAGTAGTGATCTACTAAATGGCCATATAATAACATGGAAACATGGGTTAAGATGGTACAGACTGCCTCTGTGATGCACTTCATTGCTTCAAAAGCTTACATATATGCAACATAAATATGTAACTAATAAAAGTGAATTACTAATTATGAGTTTTTTCCTACCAAGTAAATCTGATAATTTTCTCCCCACCTTGAAAGTTTTTAAATTATACTTTGAGAATGCAACAATAGAAAGTGAAATAGACTGTGAAATGTGTTTCCTTTCTAAATTGGGTTTAGATTTTAGAGGAACTTCCCTTGGTTTTAGAAGTTTATCTTTTTCTGACTTGAAGTAATTTGATTCAAGAAAATACTAACATAATAATTTTTTGAGGTAGTCAGAAGATGGAAGAACAAGTATTGATAAAGGTAGATATTTTCAGTTTCATTCTGAGCCTGCCCAAGTCTGCAGTCCTTGCTGCATCTTCTGCTTAGTAGGTAATTACCGCTTTTTCCTTGAAGGGGCATTATTGCTTTTAAATCATTATCTAATATGGGTACAGTTACTAGAGAGTCTAGAACTTGGGATGGCATAGATATATTTGCTGAGCTTAAAGCAAGTAGTGTCAACAAGTATAACAAACCTTTTAACAGGAATGTGTGTATGTGTGTGTGTTTGTTGGATTGAAGCGATTATACCTTGAATAGGGCAACTGTCATCCTCAGTTGATAGTTGCAGTAAGAATGCATATCCAATATTACTGTATATTCTTTTTTTTTTTTTTTTTTCAAGAAAAGTTGGAAACTGGATTTGGTAGAAAATCCTAGAATTTATAAGTTTTGGCAACTTTCTCAAATAACACTTTATGGTCCAGATAAATTATGCTCAAGTTCCTGCTTATCAGTGTGTCTGTCTGGTGTAAACAGTGTCTAATTAATATCAGAGACATGTGTTTAACATTACTAGGGACTGCTGACTGCTAATCTCTTTATTTGTATTGCTGAGGAAGATAGGCAAACATTTCTTGTTTGGCAGCTCACAATGAAGTATGGCGCCTAATGAAATACAGTGTAATTAGTTTGTCATAACTCATTGCTGAATATTACAAATAGCATGCACGTTCAGATATGTCTTGCAAAGCAAACTCTGAAATTAGTGTCAACTGAAGTTTTAACTGTGGAAACTTTTAGTTTGCCTTTAGCAGTGACCTAAGTTAAATGTTTTTGAAGTGGAAGCAAAATTTTCCTCAAGGAAAGTGTTTAAAATATAGAACTGTTTAGTAATTGTTTTGCCTTTCCAAATACTGAAGGAACAATAAAACATTGAATAACATACATGTTGCTTTTAATTAATTGTTTCACTATGGAGACTGTATGTTTAAAAACTGTATTGGCATTTTAAAAAAAAATTCAGATGTATCTTCCAGGAGCTATTTATGGTTACAGATTGTATTTTAGGGCAGATATATTTGTAAATGAACTACTGTATAAGAAAGCATTTTGTTAATTGTAAAGCTCAATATTTAAGGGCTACTGTGTCTTTGAAATGGTGTTTCATTTGAATCTTAAAAATAAATTAGATGTGATCTACAATAGTTTTTCATATTTTTACTAATCGTATTTTTCTGTAGAGTGAGTACTTGATTTGGAATGGTACTGGTTTATGAGGTAGTATTTTGGTTGTTGATCTTCTTAGCTTGAGATTTAGAGGTTATAAGTAATGAAGATACTATATTTTGAAGATGCCATTTCATAGACCATAGAATTTTGGTATTCTCTGGAAAGTTACTATATTTGAGATGTTACTTTTTGATCTATGCTTTTATTTCCTCCAAGCTTGAATATATATATTAAAAATGCGTGTATAAAAATTTTGAGTGTCCATGGGTATGATTTTTTAAAAACTTTATGCTAAAATATTTTCAAATGGGATCAGTGAAGTACGTTAAGTGCATTTGTTTTGAGGCCTTCAATTTTTGTGAAAATTTTAGCGAGTAGTCAAATGTTATTGATAATTAAATTTGTTAACTTTTAAAAATCTTTTGTTATTTAAAAAAGCCTAATTCATTAGTCAGTATGGAAAGTATTCTGATTTAAACACTTTTCTCCTTTTATAACAGGATTGGATTCAACATCAAAACACATCTACTCACATTGAGAGCTGTCGACAGTTACGTCAACAGTAAGAACATTTTTTTCTTTAAGTGGCAAGTTTACGAAATAGTTAATATTCAGGCACAGCATTTAAATATCTCAGGTACCATGCTTTGTAGAAAAATATTTTTAAAAGCTATTACCTACCTAAAATATTAATTTTATAGAAGTATACTTAATATTTTCCTATAAAGAAAGCAGTATGATCCTTTCCCCTGTTTTCTAACTTAATTACCATTAGGTTGGTGTTTTTAATATATGCGTAATTGGTTTATTATTTATTGATTTGTCTTTCCCAGAATATCCTTCTGTCCTCACCTCGTTTTCTCAAAACTCAGAACTAATGAATCTGTACGCCAGTACCTAGTTTCCAATCTAAAACTCTCCTCTGGTTTTATTTGATTTTAGAATAAATTTTAAGTTGGGCATAGTAATGCACAGCTATAATCCCAGCATTCAGGAGGCTGAGGTAGGAAGATAGTTGTGGGTTCAAGGCCAGCCTTCACTACATAGCAAGACCCTGTCCAAAAAAAACATAACAAAGACTTCAGTGAACATTAGTTCAACTCTTTTTTTTCCTCCTTTTAAGACAAGGCAGTTGTGAAACTTTTCACTACTAGCCATCGAGGTAAAAATTGTAACAACATTTTCCTGTATCCTTTGGAGTAACATAAAATTAAATTGTATTTCTCTCAGCATCACTCAACCTTTGCTGATCACCAGATTGATAGTACCATGTTCTTGTGCAAGTAGTTTTTGAGATTATTATTTAGAACTCTTCTAGTTATAAGTGATGAAACTCAACTCAAAATAATTTTTAAAGGAATGAAATTTATTAGTGCCTTTATCTCGGAATCTTCGGAGATGGTTCTAGTTTCAAAAACAACTTGAATTGGTGCTCATACAAAAATCGTAGTCAGAAATAGTTCATTTCTTGGCAGTTGTCTTCTGCATTGGCCTCATAAGAGCCCAGGTACATTGCAAAATGAACTTTACACTTTTGGACTTACATAATCTGTATATCCAAGAGTTCCCGACCCCTACCCCTTTTGCCTCATAATTGTATTAGTCCTTGATTCAACTCTTTAGTTCACCTTGAGTTAGATGCTCATTGCTAAAGCAGTTTTAGTGGCTGTGAGAACAGGGTACTCCAGTTGTTGTTATGTTCAGTACTGTTAGAATTGAAAGTGGGATAATCTCTACCTGAATCATGTAAACTAAGAAATGAAACTGGGTTTGGTTCTGTATATACAGTGTTGTGCAGATATAGGGAGATAATTTACTGTTTGATTCCATATGGCTTTCTACCACTGTAAGTGGAGAATCTCCTAGCCTCGTTTTCCTACAGGTACCCAGTAGAGTGTCTAATTTTTCATGAAACTGAGGCTTTTAGGTAGGAGTTATTTGCTCTAAGTAATTGTGCTAGTAAGAGAATTGTAACTTTATGCAGTTCCATTAATTTATTACAATGAACAGCATATACTTGTGAGATAAACCTTTTTTCTTTTTTTCACCACAATACATTGGATCCTGATTTTAAAGCATGTTCTTTCCATACTTGCCATTTTAATACTCCATCTGGCTTTTTTAAAAAAAGTTTTTATCCTGGTTATGTGCTATTGACTCTCCACTCCGAAAATAAAATTAAAGAATGAGATTTATTTTGTTTTGGGTTTTGTTTTCTTTTTTTTTGAGACAGTGTCTCACTGTGTAGTTCAGACTGGCCTTGAACTCACTATTTAGCCCAGGGTGACCTTGAACTTGCTATGTAGCCCAGGCTGGTTCTCACCTCACCAGGCTCCTCCTCCCTCAGCCTCTTGAGTGCTGGAATTACAGGTGTGTGCCACCATGCCTGAAAAAAAGATTAGATTTGGTTTGGTGTTTAGGGTTTTTATTTTTAGTTTTTAAAGCTATATTGTGTTCCATTTAGTTACTATCTTTTAATCTATTTATTTGTGTATTGATACAGACTTAGATACTCTTTTTTTTTTTTTTTTTGGTACCAGGGATTGAATTCACGACCTCACACTTGCCAGGCAGGCGCTGTGCCACTGAGCTATATTCCTGGCCCCTAGATTTAGATTCTTCTTTTCCTGAGAGTTACGCTCTTTTCCTTCTCTTTGTCTTTATTTGCTCTTTCTGGATTATAACACAAGTGATAGTTAACTTGAGAAAAGATACAGTGCATCAGAATTTTAGTGGTGAAGTCATACTATGCCTATTATGTGCTCGACATTATTCTAAGGTTTCTACATAATTGGTATAATCTTCAAAACTGTCTAAGATGTATAAATAAAATTATTGCTGATTTTACCAGTGACGAAACTAAGGTACAGAGAGGGAATTTCTTCACTATCATATAGTAAGTAACAAAACTATTTGTAACTCATGGACCTTGGTACTGTTTTCTTTGCAGATGTTAATTCTGCTCTTAGCCAGGCATGGTGGCACACCCTGTAACCCCAGCACTTGAGAGGCTGAGGCAGGAGGATTGCCATGAGTTAAGAGACCAGCCTGAGCTACACAGTGAGTTCAAAGCTAACCTGAACTACCTAGCACAGGACTGTCTTGAAAACAACAACAACAAAAATTACAAAATACGTTAACTCTGAACAAGTTCTAAGCCACAAAAAATTGAAGGGATGGTACTTATTTTTGATCTGTATTCATTCCCACATTAATATTTTCTGCATTTATTTTATCTGTGTACTTTTTTCTGATTTGAAAGTACAGACATTATGACATCTTACTCCTGAACTCAACATTTGTCTCCTAAAAGTAAAGCTTTCTGCATAACCACAGTACAACACATTTGAGGTTAATATATAGGCCAGATTCAAAATTTTCCATGTTTTCCAGCCGGGCGTGGTGGCGCACGCCTGTAATCCCAGCACTCAGGAGGCTGAGGTAGGTGGAGCGTTGTGAGTTTGAGGCCGGCTTGGGCTACAACGCGAGCGCAAGGCCGGCCTGAGCTACATAGTGCGACCCTGCCTCAAAAAAGCAGGGCCGGGAGTTTGGCTCAGTGGCTTAAGCGCCTGCCCTGGCAGGCGCAAGGCTGTGAGTTCAATCCCCGGTGCCGCAAAAAAAAAAAAAAAACAAACAAAATTTTCCATGTTTTCCAAAATGTCTTTTGTAACTATCTCTACCTGTCCCATCTACAGCCTCTGTGCAGACTCCAGTCAAGATTTATGGATTGTCTTTTAATCTAGAATAGTCTACTCTGTGGTTGTCCATCTGCCTCCCTCCCTCCCTTCTTCCCTTCCTGCCTCTGTCTCTTCCTCCCTCTGTTTTTTCAAGTTTAGGAAATTTGTTTTGTAGAATATCTCACATTTCTGTATTTTGCTGTTTCCAGATCATTAAATTTAGGTTGGACATTTTTGTCACAAATCTTTTTTGAGACGGGGTCACAATATGTAGTTCCAGTTGGCCTTGAAATCATTTTGTAGGCTAGGTTAGCTTTAAACTCATGGTGATCCTTTTGCCTCACCCTCGCAAGTACTGAGATTACAGAGTTACAGTCACTGTGCCCATAAATATTTCTTAACCTTTTTTTTTTTTTGGACACAAGGCCTCACTAAGTTGTTCAGTTAGGGTATGAACTTTCGACCCTCTCTCCTATGATGTTTTCCAAGCTTTTCTTTGTTTTTATTCCTTTTGTTGTTTTTGCTTTGCATCATATTGAAACACAGAGAATGTTAGTTACTAGGTCTTTTCCCTTAACCATTATGTTGTAGTACCAGCATTATGCTACTTCTAAAATATAATTTTGACTAATAAGGCAGTATTTTGGGTGGTTGCAGCAGTACTTGCAGAATACTATATATGCATTATCTTTTTGTCCTGGGCTGTGAAGATAAGAGCATGTGTTTTAGTAGGTAGCCTAGTGAAGATTTAAAACATTATTACTAACTCTTTAATAATGGTCCTCCACTGCTTGTGAATCATAAACCAGAGTGCACTGAAAACATAATAATTTTTATGTGTTAACAACCATTTTCCAAAACATGAGAAAATAAGATTTGTACACATTAAATATCTGGTTTAAAGTTATAGGGCCTTTAAATAACAATACTTACACCTAACTTTAGATCTGTTGGTTCCAAAGGTCTTGCTTTTAAATATGATACACTGAGACTAGAAATTTATCTTCCTGGAAGGTTCAGAATAATGAAAAATTTAAAAAATTTGTGAGTACACAAAACAATTATGCATATATTCAAAATCATTGATAGTGAGTGATGTATACATTGGATTAAAGTTAACTTTTTTGTCTTCATAGTCTGTCACCTTATTACTAGAAGATTCTTATCTCAGCACTCCAGAGCCTGAGGCGGAAGGATTGCTGTGAGTTTGAGGCCAGCCTGGGCTCCATAAGCGAGTTCAAGTCTAGCTTGCACTACATGGCGAAACCTTGTCTCAAAACAAAACAGACAAGCAAACAAGAAAAGATTCTTTAGGCAACATATATACTCTCAAAGCAGAAGGAACAGAACCATTTTTTGAGAATTCTTTCAGTCATTTTTGACCTATGTTTCACTAGTTAAAACCTGTCACTGGTTATGTTCTGGGGAGGTTGGGAAAACAAAGAACTTTTTTTTAGTTTTTATAATAGAGCCAGGTAAGGAAAATGGGAGTTGAGAATTATTATTAACTCATTAACATGATCTGAGGCAAACAGCAACAGGAAAAACCATTTTACCTCTACTAAAAGTTTTGATTTCCTGCTAAATGAAAGAATTTGTTGCCATTTCTGCTTTCATTTTGCTACTAAGACTACTGCCTCCTTTCCTCCCTTCTATCTTTTTCTTTTTTTCCATTCTGTTTTTTTGAGAAAGGGTCTTGTTATGTATTCCAGGCCGGCCTTGAAGTCACACAGTGTAAAATCAGTTTACTTGCAAGAAAATTTTCATGTTTCACTGAATTATTAAATTATTATGTAAACTCAGGTTTTGAGTAGTCCTGATACAGTATAGGAAAGATTAATTGAACCTTATAGTTTTATTTTAACTGTTTATTAATATTGTTTATCTTTAAAATAGATATCCTGATTGGAATCCAGAGATTCTCCCATCAAGAAGGTAATATTTTTTAATAGTATAATTGTGAAAACTTTGATTTTCTTTTAAGTATAAGCAGTTAATTTTTTTAGAAGTTATTTTGAATTGTGTCCTGCTTTTTACCATTGTTTACTTTTGAACACTGGGAAAATGTAGATACCTCTGTGAGTGTTTCTTTACTTACCCAGTTTGGGTACAAAACATCGCCTAAACTTTATACATAACTTAACACTTGTAAAATATAATTGGTACAGGGAAAAGCCTGAGAAATTGATGACCATATTCTTCAAACTAGAGAGAGGTTCAAGTAAGTGGAGGGCTGACCATGTGTTCTGATTGTTTCTTCCACCCTGTAAGGTTGAATTACATTATAACAAGTAGATTTTGTTATTTTGTTTTAAGTAAACATTACTGAGTTTAGTATTGGTTTTTAAGAAGATATTTCTGTCATTTACTTTAATTTAAATTTACATTAAATTGCTGACTCTTGTGGGTTTTTTTTTTTTCCTATTTTGTAGGAATGAGAGCAATAGAAAAGAAAATGAAACTCCAAGACGACGTTCTCATTCTCCCAGTCCTAGACATTCTAGGCGATCTAGCTCAAGTCACAGGTTCCATCGATCACGAAGCCCAATACGTTACACTTATAGACCAAGAAGTCGAAGTCCACGAATTTGTCATCGTTTTATTTCTAGATTCAGATCCAGATCCAGATCCAGATCTCATTCGCCATATCGAATTAGAAATCCATTTAGAGGTAGTTCAAGATGCTATCGATCAGTTAGCCCTGAGAGGATATCAAGGAGATCAGTGAGATCATCAGGTACACTCATGGCCATGAAATAGTATTCTACTTATTTAAGTTGAAATTGCCTTAGTTCCTTTTGTTTGGATTTTAAGAATGAAATATTCTGTTTTATTAAATTTTAAAATTGCTGCATGAAATCCAATTCACATCTCAAAGTTCGTTTTTCTAGAAACTCTGGAACAAGTATGAGAGAGTATTATCTGTCCACCAACATCAAGTTTAAAAACCAAGGATATAAAAATGTCGTTGACGTTATTAATTGTAAACGTCATTAAGATACTTAAAATTTTAAGGAATGATTCATATTTTTCACTTGTCTTTTAATACTGCTTTAATAACTTCCAGGAGTAGTTTGTATATATTTAACTTGTACATTGAAAGAGACTTTTGTTGGTGTTTATGAAGTACTTTGAAGAAATCTTTTACTTTATTATAAAAGGTTGATATAAGTGAAATATTTGTAAATATATAAGGCAGCTGTTCTCAGTGTGGCCCAGGACCTGCCTAGGGGTCCACAGGATCTTTTGAGACTTTACTTTCCAGCTACATTCCTGTGTGAGGCTGGATTTTCTTTATACTTTTAACCAAGACACTGTATGCAGCATGTCAAATGTAGACTCAGATAAGAGAAATTTAGTATCTCCTTTTAAACCCAGCATTAAGGTATTTGGGGGAAAAAGTACAGTGATACTAGTAATCTCGCTAATTTTGTTTTGGGAATGAAAACTTTTTTATAAAAATTTATTTAGCTTGGCATTGGTGGTACATGCCTGTAATCTCAGCGCTCAGGAGGCTGAGGCAGGCAGATTGCTGCGAGTTCAAAGCCAGCCTGGGCTACATGGTGAGCTCAGGATCATCCCAAACTACATAGGGACACCCTGTCTCAGAACAAATAAACCAACAAAAAACCTCATTTAAGGTGAAAGTTTATTAATTGAATTAATAGTTTTAAAATTTCATTGTAACTTTTAATATGGTAAATTTCAGACAAGATCAGGCACATCAGGCCGTAGACAATATGTTAAATTTCGAAAGGCACACAAACTCTTTCAGGTCTCAGAGTGTAAGGAAGTTCTGCAAACAAAAAATCGAGGACCACTAATATAAGGGGAGATCATTAAATAAAGAATTGGATATAAAAGCCTGTTTCGTGAACATTTAATGAATAAAATTTGTGTGTGTGTATGCTTCCTATTGGGTGTGAGAATGACTGTGATAAATATTAATTTTTTTCATAATGTCACCAGATCTTTTAAGTTGAAGTTGTATATATTACGTCTTTTTTACTAGATAGAAAAAAAGCATTAGAAGATGTAGTACAACGATCTGGACATGGAGCAGAATCTAATAAACAGAAGCATCTTGAAACAATTGATAAAGGACAATCACCAGCACAGAAGCCTAAAATGGTTAGTGGAACAAAGCAGTCAGTTAAATCTACAGCCTCTACAAAGAGTGATGCAAATTTAGGAGGACATTCTACTCGTAAATTAAAGAATCTTGAAGATGACAGTTTATCAGAAAGTAAACAGATGTCTGATAAACCTGTTTCTCTCCAGCATAAGGTCAGTAATTCTTTTGTCAGTACAAGTGTGCATGTGTTTCTTATGATAAACTGAAAACAAAGTCGTTTGAGTTTTCTTATTCCACATTTCTGATAAATTTTAACTTGTTAAATTATTTTGATGAGAAATTTTTATGGGTTTCTAGTACAATAAAAATTATAGTTAATTCAAAATCTTTTGAGGAATTACTGTGATGGTTTAGTAGGTTTTTGGTTAGCTTCTCAAGCAGCTCATTGTAATGAGGTTTTGCTATCTGGAAAAGTTAATATAGTCCATAGCATTAATGAGTTTTTTGAGGGGTTGGGTACCAGGAATTGAACTCACAACCTTGCACCTGCCAGGCAGGTGCTTATGCCACTGAGCTAAATCCCTGACCTATTTTTTGAGACAGGGTCTTACTATGCAGTTCAGGCTGGCCTTGAACTCACTTTGTAGCCCAGGCCAGTGTTGAACTCACAATGATCTTCCTGTGCTAGCCTCCCAAATGCTGGGATTAAAGGCATGTGCCACGACACCTGGCTGAGGTTTTACTGTTAGTAAGTTATAAAAGTGAGTCTCTATTGAGAATTGGTAATTGTTTTAATATTTTTGAGGTGCAGTTCAGAAATCATTCTCGTAGTAATAATAATAATATATAGACTAGTCTTTTTGTTTTTTCTTTATTGGTGTATTTTGACTAATTTGTTGGTTACAATGCTGTATATTTTATTAAATTACTGTTAACTTATTCCAACTCATTCTAAGACTACCATCAAGATAACTCCCTAATAGGCCTATCAAATGTTTAGTGTATTGTAATATTTAAAAAGTATTCAAGTTACTTAGGTGTGTAAATTGCTTTCAAAGTCATCTAACTACATTCAGGACTTTCAACTATTATCCCTTTCCTCAAGGAGGTTATATTTGAAAAGATAAGTTTATAATATTCACTGTAATTACAGAATTTGAAAGAGCATTGAGAAGAAATGCTGAGTATAGGCAGTTATTTTGAAGAGAGAAGTTCGAAATAGTCTGATGAGAACGTATAAGGGTTTTTTTGGAGGGGAGGGGAATGTTGGATTTTTGTGTGTATGTGTGTGGTTTTGAGAATTGGATTCAATTGTGCTGTATCATTGAGCTATGTCCCCAGCCCTTTTTATTTGCTATAGAGTCTTGCTAGTTGCCTAGGCTGTCTTCAAACTTGTGATCCTTCTAATATCCCCGGTCTCCTGAGTAGCTGGGAGTATAGACGAAAAATCTTTTAATTTTGTTTCAAGACTTCTAGGTGATAGCAGTGAAACTTTTTTTTCCAATTTAATTTGTAACATAAGTGGTAAATTTGTTATTATATTTATTCAGATTATATACATTATATATGAATATTTTCAAATGTACCCTTATCTTTTTTATATTTTTTGGACTTTTTATACTTTAATGATTGGTTTATGGTAAAGATTCATTTTAAGTTTATTTTACAGATGCACAGATTAAAAAATATAATTTTGAAAGACCATTTTGCTTTTTAGCTGCCATAGTGAATGTAATTTATTTTCCACTTAATTTTAAAGAAGTTTTGAAGAAGTGTTGTATTTTAAAAGATTTGTTTAGATTTTGAAATTTTTTAAATACCTTATTGGTTTTCCCTATAAATTTGAGATACCTTCCAAGTTACTATGTGTCTTTTAGTAAATTACTCTTACTACTTCTTTTTTCTGCACTGGGACTACTGATTAATTTGAAATGAGTTAATCCTTTCCTTCTAGACTGACTTTGTTCTTCTCAAAGATCTTTTTAAGTAGTACTGAGTATATCACTGAAACCTGATTTTTAGATGTGTTTCTCATACACACCAGAAATCCATCAGATACTTAGAAGGATACCCAAAAAAAAAAGCATCAGCTTTTGCCTGTGCCTCATCTGTATGAGTATTCTGTCTCTCTGTCTCTTATGTGGCTATTCAGTGATGATGACGTGACTCAAAATAGACTATGAATCACCATAAAGGCTTTTGCTAGAAATATTGGTGGGTTTCTCTCTGCTAAGATTTTATTTTGTCATTTGTAACTGTTCAGGCTACCTTTATAAGTGAAAAAAGTTCGTAAATCATTTTTCTTCTTTGGGACAACATACTGGACACCTTCAAATGAAAGGAGAAGTTTACTTTGGTTCAGGATAATGGAGGGGGTCTGTATTGTCAGCTTGCTCTGGGGCAGAAAATTATGGTAGAAGGCATGGTGGAAGATGAATGTTCTCTTCATGGCAGCCAGAAACAGTGCCATTCTTTTCAGTCACTAGAACACAGAATGAACAAAACTGTAAATTTTGGCTTTCTTACATGATAGACCATACAGATTCATGAAAAAGATAATCTTTGATGGCCTTGAACTGTTCCATAGGTCTTGTGTGTTACAAGATGATTGTAATCAGAAAAGAGCACCTCTAAACTCATTACCAGTGTTTGGTTAAAAAATTGAATCATATTTATCTTTAGCATGTCAAAATTCTTGAAATTTTGATGAATTGTGTTAAGCATGTGAAAAGATTTAGTAAAGGAAAAATAATAGAAGAAATTACATAGGAAATTTTTATTATACTTTATAGCTTGTTTGGTTTATTTTTAATTTTCTTTCCCTACCATATCAGCTTCGGAAAGAGCAGTCTTTACGTTGTGGCTCAGTTCTTCTTGTATCTGAATTACCAGAGGATGGCTGTACTGAAGAAGACATTAGAAAAGTATTTCAGCCATTTGGAAAAGTTTCGGATGTCCTGATTGTTCCATATAGAAAGGAGGTGAGTCATTGAGTCCATTCTAAAAATTTGTGCAAAGTTGTTGGTTTAGCGCTTTTTGTAAACTATTGTTAGGTCTCTTAGCTGCTTGTACTAGATGTATAACTGTTCTTTAAGAGCTAAATAATGTTTGGATGTGAATAAACAAGGTCCTCTAAGGGGTTGGTAAATGTTTTTGTAAAAGGACAATAAATATTTTAGAATTTGTATAATATAAAAGCAGCTATAGGTGATATGTAAATGAGCAAACAGCTGTGTTTCAAAAACTTTACAAAAATAGACGGTGTGTCATAGTTAACAACAGTAAGGTTTGCACTCAAGTCACTGATTTCCCTTGTATATAAGGTGAGTATTGTTGCATTTGAGCTGTGTTCCTGTTGCTCACGTGATAAACTTTTTTTTTGTTTTTATGATACTGGGAAGTGAACTCGGGCTTTACACTGAGCTGCATCCTTAAGCCTCCTCCCCACTTTTTTTAAATTTTTATTTTTATTTTTTTGCAGCACCGGGGATCGAACTCCCAGCTTTACACCTGCCAGACAGGCGCTTACGCCACTGAGCCAAACTCCCGGCCCTAGTTTTTCAAGGCAGGGTCGCACTATGTAGCTCAGGCCGGCCTTGCGCTCGCATTGTAGCCCAAGCGGGCCTCAAACTCACAACGCTCCGCCTACCTCAGCCTCCCAAGTGCTGGGATTAAAGGCGAGCGCCACCACGCCAGCGCCGCGCCCCCCCCCCCGCCACACTTTTTAATTTTGAAATTTTCAGACAGGTCTTGCTAAGTTTTCCAGACTGTGTTTGAACTTACCATCTTCCTGCCTCAGTCTCCCAAAGTGCTTGGATTACACATGCATCCTACCATGCCCAACTTCATAAAGTTTAGAATGATGAGCAAGCCTATATTAAGCAGAACATAGAGTTGTGAGTTAAGTCAGGGGACTTAGTAGTAGTGTCATCTTTATTGTAAGAAGCTTTAAAAGGGTTAAACTTACAAGCTAGAACAGATCCTAGCTTCTCTACTGTATTTCAGTTAGCCCTGCCTTCCTAGTTCCTTCTGTTCCATGAACCTGCCATGAACTACTGTGTTCCTCTTTCTGTCTTATTACAATATAGAAAGTCTACAAGGTTCGAGCATGCACAAAGCCCACATTTAATGCCAGCATCAAAAAAAAAAGTCTGTAAAGTTAAATTCTTTAAGTTTTAAAATTTCATGTGTGAAATATCTTTAAGATTGAATTACACTTTAATAAAATGAAAAGAGACAAAAGGAACCAGGTTTTTAGGCAGTTTCATAGTTTTGTGCTCCTTAACAAGGGATTAAGTCCACTGTAAAATGTTGGGGCTGAAAAAGGTAAATTTTTGCTTTAAAAGAAATAAACTTTATTTCAGGCTTACTTGGAAATGGAGTTAAAAGCAGTTACCGCAGTCATCAAGAATGTTGATACAGTACCTCTTCTGATAAAAGGAAAAAGTGTGAAAGTATCTGTTCCAGGAAAGAAAAAAGTACAGGTAAAATGGATTTAGATCCTAGATACTTAAAACTTTTTTTAAAGTATGACAAACCTGCAGAAAAATGCATATGACACAAATGTTAGGTCAGCTGATCATATGTGGATAAATTCAAACACTGAAATTAGAAACTTCTTTATATATGCACACACTCATGTATATAGTACTACTCATGTATATACTACTACTGTAGTATTAAGTGACAACACCAGGAAAATGCACTTTAGTTTTGATGGTTTATTGTTCTTAATTTATATATTTTAAAATTTTTTTATTGGTACGTTTGCAGTACATAATAATTGTATTCATTGTGGGAAGCTGGAATATGTACATAGCACATCTTAAGTTCTTTTTAACCCTGCCCCCATATCTTGGTAGACTATACTTAACATATATAACACAAAGTTAGCAAACATCTGTGAAACTACCATATTGACAGTATCCTAAAAGTCCCTTACCTGCTTCTCTCTGATCCTTAAAGCCATCCTTGCCACAGTAATCCCTAACTTGATTTCTAAAGCCATAATTAAGTTTTGCCTGTTTTGAACTTTATATAAAACAAAATCATAGATGGTACAGTCTTTTGGGCCTTTTTTTTTCCTTGGAAGTCTCAACATTTATGAGTTCAATCTTTACTGTTTCTTTGCTTTAATTTAAATGTTCATAGATAATATCTATAGAGTTACTTAAAGTTTCCCCTAAGTTTTTCTTTGTGTAGGTGATCTTAATGTTGGGTGGGGGTGAACATTTGAGGATTTTCCATAATCTAGTAAGTTTAATAAGGAGATAAAGTGAAAGATGTAACCAGAATTCAGAAGAGAGTTTGTTTTAATTCAAAAAACTGTTTCTTAAGCATCTGTTATGTGTCTGGCATTGTAGTATTTGCTGAAGGTGCTGTGGTGAACAGTACAGATGTGATTTCCCATAGACCTTACAGTCTGTTAGAGAAGGCTAAGCTGAAACTGATGAAAGGCACGGTAGATACATGTAGATACATGTAAGAGACCCAGTCTCTATATAACTAGAATTCCAGAAAGAGGATATTGCTTAAGTACTGATGGGGATTTTATGCTTTATAATTGTGGAGGAAGACTTGTAGCAAGCTAGGCAGAAGCTGTAACTAAGCAAAGTAGTAGTCTGTCTACTCTTAGGTAGCTAACAATAGTTGTCAGGATTGTGTTGGAAAAAGATTCTGACTCACTGTAATTCAGTATGTCTGTTTCAATGAAATACAAACATTATGGCAGTGTTTTGAGATATGTTTGTGCTCAGAAAATTGTTTCATTTACGTATCTTTTCTGAATCATTAATGTAAAATGAACTTTAATGTAGAGAATTAAATGTTATAAAATGTAAAACCATTTTTAACGTAGTAAAACCCAAATAATACACAAAGTAGCATAAATTGCAAAAAATATTGATTAGAATTATCAAGAAAGGATTTTTTTTTTTTAAAGACAGGGTCTCACTATTTAGTGCAGGCTGGCCTTAAACTCATCACAATTCCCCTGCCTCAGCCTCTCAAGTGTTAGGATTACAGGTATACACCACCATGCATGGCAAGACAGGATAGTTTTAGTCTAAAATACATCTTAAAAAATTGGTCCGTGTGTATATTTTATTTTTTATTTATTTATTTTTTTCTGGCACTGGGGATTGAACTCACAGCCTCACGCCTGCGAGACAGAGGCTTAAGCCACTGAGGCAAACTCTCAGCCCTCATCTTCAAAAATTGGAATGTGGGCTGGGGATATAGCTCAGTGGCACAGTGCTTGTTTGGCAAGCATGAGGTCCTGAGTTTGATTCCCGGAACCAAAAAAAAAAAAGAAAGAAAAGAAATGAATAAAAATTGGAATGTAGCCAAGGGATGAGGACTAATTATTTTAACTTACATAGAAGAAATTAGTGGTTTAATTTTAATTGAAAGTAACCATTAGAATAAACATAGATGGTTAAGTATCGCCTAAATCATTGAGGTAAAGGAGGCTTTTGGTATAAAATCTCTCATATGCAGTAAAAGAAAATGGCAAGAATGCCCAAAAAGAATAGAAAATATAAAATTACATAAGAACAATTATGAAATTCAGGTCAATTTAACAAATATTTACTGCATGTTCACTAATTGCCAAGCAAGATTTTGGACACTGGGATAGAATGTTAAATAAAATAAGGTTCCTGGTCTCACAGAATTTGACTTAAATAGGTAGAGAGAAAGGGCCACAAAGAAATTATTAAGTACAGACATGTCCCTTGGCAACAAATGCAGTGTTGAAAAATACCAGAGAAGTGGAATATAAGTTTTCTTACTGGGCAGCAAGTTGCCATGCAGCTTTTAATAAGGTAGTTGGGGAAACAGCTCAGTGAATAAATAGATGATATTTGACCAAATGCCTGAAATGATGAGGGATCAAGTCATGTCTTAGGTTGAGAGCATTTCAGACAGAAGGAACAACAGCTCTAAAATGCTGAGTTCCATACCTGTGTAGCTTGTTTAAGGAGTATGAAGGATGTTTGCTGCTACAGATTGAGGAGTATAGCAAGATAACTTGGTGGCTTAATGGTGGCAGGTGGAGCATAAGGTGTGCATTCTTTCAGCCAGTGTAGCTCCTCTTCATTTTTGGTCTCGTGTTCTGCAATTTCAGATTCCTGTGGTCCACCGTGGTCCAGAGATACTAAATGGAAAATTCCAGGCATAAATAATTTATAAGTTTTAAGTTGTGTGTCATTGAATGGTGTTACAAAAATTTTCAGGTGCCCTTCTTCATCCTGAGGATCTCTGTGCCATCTATCTATGCTGTATGTTAACCTGCACATTAGTGACTTGGTAGTAGTCTTTATTTTCACAGTGATTCTTGATGTATCACAGAGCTTCTGTTCAAGTGACACTTACTTTACTTAATTATAGCCCCAGAGAGCAAAAGTAGTAAAGCTGGTACTTTGTACATGCCAAAGAGAAACTATAAAGTGCTTTACGTGAAAAAGTGAAAGTGCTGAGATATTTTGAGAAACCATATTCATTAATTTTGATGTTTACATTTTATTATTAATATTATTGTGCTTAGTTTATAAACTATCATAGGTTTGTAGGTACAGAAAAAATTGTGTTACATACAGGGTTTAATATCTGTAATTGCATTCATCCACCCGAGGTCTGGAATGTATCCTAAATAGAGAAGGGGGAAACTAGTGTACTGACTTCTTCTACAGTGTGATGAAAAGTTTTCTGTGTAGGAATGGCAGGTTCCACCTGATTTTATGTTGTCAATAGAGTGTGAGTAGATAAAAGGGAAGAAAAGAAGTAAAGAGACCTTCTGACACTATTGTAGTAATCAGAGCAAAGCAATCTACTCTGATAGATTGGATCAGGATAATGACAATCTGAAATGTCACAGTGCAACAGGAGATCATGTTTTTGAAAGCTAATGATAAAAAGAAGTACATGAGTGGTAAAAGGTAGGATATAAAATGATTCCATATGATTACAAATTAAAAGACATACCTATCTGTAGTTATTTCTATACACTTCAAAGTAGGAAGATTTTAAATGTTTATTGTGTTAATTCTTTATGCTTTTATTTTCTAATTTTTTATGATTGGGAGAAAGCTGAAACTATTTAAAATATTTTTCCTTCATAGAACAAAGAAATGAAGAAGAAGATTTCAGATTCAAAGAAATCATCTACAACTGCTTTAAAGTAAGTGATTCCATGATATCCTGCATAAGAATTAATGTGCATATGAATCGAGGTATTTTAACTGCATTGGGAGGGGAGCATGATGATTGCATACTTGTAATCCCAGCTACTTGGGGAGGCTAAGGCAGGAGAGTGTTAAATTTGAGGCCAGTCCAGCAACTCAGTGAGACTCTTATCTCAAAAGTAAAAAAATGAAAATTAAGAATAAGAGTGGCTAAAAGTGTAACTCAGTGTAAGGCTTTAGGTTTAGTTCCAGTACTGTAAGATAAAAACAAAAGCCAAAAAAACCTGCATTTTTTAGTCACCATAACTATAGTTTAAATTGGACGTTGTTCCCACTGATTTTTTCTTATGCATGCAAGTCTGATTTATTTCACTTATGAGTATTGTTTCTGGTTGTGTCCACTTACCTATAAAAGCATTTAGTTTATCACTTTATGGCTGAGTAGTGTTCCATTGTATAAAAATATCAGTTTTTTTAATCCATTCCTCGGTTGATGGGCATTTGGATTGTTTCTAAGAACTGGCTATTACAAATTATGCAGCTATAAACATAGATGCACATGTATCGCTGTGGTATGATGTCTTCAATTCTTCTGGGAAAATACCCAGAAGGGGAATGAATAACTGGGTTGAATAGAACCTCTGATCCTAGTTTTTTGAGGAATCTCCACACTGATTTCCACAGTGGTTGTACCAGTCTACACTCCCATCAACACTGATTGAATTTTTGAACTTACAAATTTAAACACTGTATATTTAGAATCTTTATGGAGCCTAGAATTTCTAAGTTAATGCCAGTTTTTTTTTTTTTTAACAGAAAAGATACAGATACTTCAAAAACTGTAGAAATTGTTACTTCAACTTCTACTGGTAAGTAATCTTTTAGTACTCCAAAATGAGTATATTTTGTGAGTTTAATAGAAGCTTCATACAAGGTGGTGCTAGGAAGACAGACATTATTATGCTTTAATTGTGTTAAGCAAGTAGTTAATATTATATAATTACAGAATCTCTGGAGTAAATACTGTATAAGAACTCTATGAGAGAATGTACGTAAAATGTCTATTGTATAGTAGCTGTTTTTTCTGTTTCGTTTTATAATACTTCATCCATCTATTCTCAGTGAACCCACAAGGTGAAACAAAGAGTGTTATGGTAAGATCACTTGTCTTGTCCCCTGCGATTTTGAAAGTTAGCTGAGTGCTCAAAAGTAAGAATAAACAGAATACATGTTACCATGTTTGGGTGCTAAAAGTTGTTTCTTAACACTCGGGAAAATACTTCAGGTCTTTATTTTGAATCTAGCTAAATGAATTTTGTATGCAATTTTAATAAACTGAGTATTTTTTTCAGTCAGTCCATTTGATATTAGAAAGATAGAGAGAAAAGTCACTGCCAGAACATACCCTCTTGAAGCTAAGAATAAATACTTATAGTGAAGACAGGGCAGGAAATCTAAAATATAACACACATGAGATATATTTAGAAGGTTAAATTTTGTTTTGTATATGCTGTTTTGGATGGCAGGTATATAGTCTGTTTTGGATATCTGTTGAGAATAAGATAGTATGTTGTACTAACTGCTAATCAAGTGACAGGAATGTTAGATTGTATAAAATACCTCCTTTTTCCAATAATGTTTAGTTGCTGAGAGTTTTGAAGTATTGGAAATTAGTGGGGGTACTAGGGATGGCTTCTGGAAGACAGTAATTTTGACTAGGATTTTAAGTTAAATATGTATGTGAATAGGCAATTTATAGAAATAGATTACTGCATGCATTCGAGTAAATGGTATAAAAATGGTGATACCATTGAATAATCATTCTACGGAAAGTATTTACAGGCCACACTGGGAAGTTCTCTATTTTTCACTCCACTAATCGCATTTCTCAAAGTGTACTGTATGAAAGAATGATTCATGGAAGATAAATTTGGCTTATATGCTGTGTCTGCTCTTTGTTTTTTCCTTTAAAAAATTCATAAAACCCATTTTTGAAATCCCATGAAGGGGGGCATTAAGGTTGGTTTACTCCATTATTACCTAAACTAAAGTATATTGCATTCTTACTGTAAAATTGATGAAAATTGGTACAGACCCTGGGTAAAATTGCCATCAAGAATAAATCACCCAAAGTTATTTAGGAGTCTCATACAGAATGGATAGATTGAAAAATCCTACTGAGAAGATATAATTTGGTGCTCACTTTGGCAGCACATATATTAAAATTGGAATGATACAGAGAAGATTAGCATGGCCCCTGCCCAAGGGTGACACACAGATTCGTGAAGCATTCCATATTTTTAGAATTTGAAGACTTCTTTATTGCAAAACTTTTTCCTCAGTAGAGTCAGTGACACAGAGGGATGTGTCACAGATATTCTCTCATGATTCAGAAATGTGCAATAAAGTGTGGTTTGCAGCTTGTTTAAAAAAGATATAGTTTGGATTTATTTTGTAGAATTTTAGTGTATGGAATTTTTTAGTGGATAGGATACAGAAATTAAAGAACTATAAAGTTCCTAGGTTTGTAGCTGAATAGATTTTCTCAGAAGTGGTACTAACAGTTAATTATTGTAAAATTTAAGACATTGGAGGTTCAGGTCAGGGATAGAGAAAATCATGAACTTAGATTTCAGTAGCCAAGTTTCAGCTTTCAGAGAATATCTATGGGAAATATTTTTATTTATCTAGTCATGCGGCATTCAAAATGGGATGCAGATGTCCGGGAGATTTTTTGTTAAGTTTAACATCTAAATTTTGAAAATGGTTCTAATATAATAAAAGTAATGAGTATGTAGAGAAATACTTCAAGTACATGCTTCTTTCCATTGCAAGTGTAGAAAGGGGAACCTTTTGTTGACCAAGAAAAGTCAGGTAAGACAGATGAAGGGTGCACAGTATCTTTTTGAGATTAGCTGTGTCATATTGAACAATGATAGAAAATATTAAGACAGTTTTGATCATAAGCAGAAATAAAATAGATGAAATACAGAGAGGAAGCAAAAACATAATTTGAGTCCTTACCCAATGCTAATTTAAAAGAAAGAAACTGGATGTGATGGTGCCTGTAATCCAGAACTGGGGATATTGAGACAGGAGATTCAGTAATTTAAGGCCAGCCTGGGGTTATATAGCTAGTTCAGGGCCAGAAACAATTATTGAATGGCTCCAACATGCCCATGATTGGAGGCACTTTCTAGAGATTCAACATGTATTAGTGGACAAAATAGACATTACTGTCCTCAAGTAATTTACATTTTAACTTGAGGTGATACATTAGATAATAATCATTAACGTTAAGTTTAGAAAGTGAAAGGTGTTACGTCAAAAAGAAAATTTACTAGGGTAAAGGTGATGTGGGATGACTTGATTTGGAGTAAGAATTTAGTATGTAAAACAAGACAATAATGATGTTAAAGTTAAAATTTATTGTGCAGTACAGTATAATGATTTTTAAGTAAAACAGCCCACTAACATAATCCATTCTGGAAGATACAAAACAGAAAAATCCAAAATGTGAGTGTCTGTTTTGAGTTACAGTACTAAGGGAGCACACTGTGTTTATTACCTCATTTAGTCTTTTAAAACTATCTGTGAGTTACAGGTTTTTCTCATTTTTTAAAATGAGCAAAGATACTCAGAGTTTGTATGATTTACTGAAGGTCATATGGGAGAATTCGGAGTCAAACTCAAAACTGTATGATTCCCAAGTGCTTTACCTATATTAACTACTTCTATGAAAATTTGTTAATCTCCTTTGATTGTTGCTCTTAAAAAATTTCTGTTACTAATTATATATGTATGTATGTATGTATGTAAACCTCTCTTTCCTTACATATATTCCTCTCATTCTCGTTTCATTTAATAGTCACTGCCAGTTATCCAATGTAGAAAGTGATGAGTAAACCTTAATCCTATGTTCTCTTTTCTTCTATCTCACCAAGTTTAAACTTAATAACATCATTCTTGTTTTGGTTTTTGGTTTTTTTTTTTTTGGTACCGGGGATTGGACTCACTACCTCCCACCTGCCAGGCAGGCGCTTAGGCCACTGAGCTAAATCCCCAGCCCTACTTTTTGAGACCGTGTGCACCACCACACCTGGCAATAGCATCATTCTTTTCAGAAAAACAAAAAGCCAAAAACATACCATCATTCTTGTTTCATCCAGTCAGAGGCTAATGCATATTAGTTCCTTCTTGAATCTACCTCAATTCTCAAATTCTTTCTCCTTAGTTCCATCATACCTATAATTTTTAAAATTCGGATTCCCATCTTCTTACATTTAAGCTTCTGAAGATAGCTTTCTGATTGATTTTATATTTCGCACTCTGCTTCACTATTCACACTGTTATCCTGATGTCTTTTTAAGACAGATCTGATCATTCCAACTGACCCATAGAATAAAGCCCAGCTTCTTCAAGTTTATATAAATTACCTTTTGATCCCATATTACTTTTCCACCACTGGATACTAAACTATCTATTATGTTCCAACTACTCAAAATAATTTATTTTCCTGGTATGTCATGTTGTTTCATCCCTCACTTATTTATGCTGTCCATTTGTGTGGCATCATTATATGACTTCGAGAGAACTTTAGTTAGTAGTACCTACTTAATAGGTCCAGGCAAGGTACTGAAAATAAAAAGTAAATTAACACTTCTTTCAGAAGTGAAAGTGAGGCAAGTCCTAATTCATCTTTACGGCGCATTACAGATGAAGTTACTTCACGATACCGTCCCTGACTCTCCTGAGTAGATAGAAGCTCCCACCTGTCTTTTAGTAATAACTTACACTTTAAATCTCTTAACATTAATAGTTTGTTAGTAAGTCTACCTCCCTTACTCGACTGGTTGAGAGAACACTTGTACTTTTTTTTTTCTCCTATACGTTAATGTCTGATGTACTTGCAAGGGTTTAATTAATGAATATTTGCAGGTGAAAGAGTACAGCGATACTGAAACCAAATCTGTTCTGTATTAATGCTATAATTGAATCCATGAAAATACACTGCATAGTCTTCTGGTTTGTTATGCTTGATTTAGTGATGTTTGTTGTTAAGCTTTTATGACTACCTGTAAAAAGGATGACTGTTTTTGTCTTCTCAGTTTCTAGGTGAGAATTACTGTCTTTTAAATCTAATTGTAGAAGTAATAAATGCTTATTCTTAAAAGCTAATCTATTTCAGAAAAAATATTTAAGCTGGGTGTAGTGGCACACACCTGTAATCCTAACACTCGTGAGGCTGAGAAAGGAGGATTGCTGTGAGTTCAAGGCCGTCCAGGGCTGCATAGCTAGTTCAAGTTCAGGCTGTCTCCAAAAAAAATAATTTTTTTTTTTTTTTTGGGAAAATTGCTAGCACTGTCCACAGGTAATATCTATTTAAGTCAGTTTTTCACCAATAAAAGCACTCTGCAAAAACAGCTCTCACATGTGAGCATCACCAAATCTTTAAGGAAGCATAATTCCAGTTCTGTAACATTCAGAGGGGAAAAAAGCTTCCTTTAAAAAGTAGAGTTGTAACTGGTCAATTTAGTGGCTTAGTAAGATCCAGTCTCATAATAAAAAAGGTTTTTTTAAGAGAAAGTGGACACAGAAGAGAGAAACAAAAAGCAAAAAAGACAAACAACAACAACAAATCCGATACGCTAACATTATAGGTTTACACAATGAGATGGTTGAAATTCGACAGTAGTTGCAATATTGTATATCGTTACCTTCAAAGGGGTTGTTCGGATTAACAGATGTAGACATGTAAAATTGATGTAATCATGAGTATTAACTGTTCTTTTTCAATAGCTAATGTATTTAGTAATATAGTCATTGTAACTGTCGTCCTATGTATACCTATTTATAAATTTGTCTTTTTCCTTTTCCCTTCCTTCCTCCTTTCCCCTTAGAGTACCTCTTGTTGTCATTAAAATAACTGCCCATATCATCAGGCCTGATACAATCAAACAAAATAGTTGAGAATAAAGCTAATAAAGAGTAAAAGAATGGTCACAGAAAAGAGAAACAAAAAGCTAGAGGGACCAACAAACAACAACAATATATCCGATACTGTAACATCATAGGTTTACAAACTGAGATGATTGGAATTTTACAGTGGTTGTAACATTGTATATCATTATCTTCAAGGGAGTTGCTCAGATTGACAGACATAGACATATAAAATTGATCCAATCATATGAGTATCAACTGTTCTTTCTCACCAGTTAATGCATTTAACTGGTGAGAAATTTTAACCATCTTTTGTGTACCCTCATATAACTATGTCTTTTTCCTTTTCCCTTCCTTCCTTCCTCCTATCCCCTTGTAATACCTCTTATAGTATTCAAAGTAATTGCACTTACTATTGGGCCTAATACAATCGAACAAAATAGCACTGAATAAAACCAATAACAAATAAAACAATGGAAGCAATACATAGTAATACGATGTTGATTTCTATAATGCCTCATATTATGTTCTAGGCAGTTGCCTATGTCGTATGTTATAATATAATCAAACAAACCAAAAATATGTTAAAATCCCTCAGAACAGTGAAAGCAATACCAGGTTTCAAAACAAGGTGGTCGAATATCAATAAAGGCTACCCTAATATATTTTGTTATCTTTAAAATAGCTGTCTTTGTCATCATGTATAATAAAGTTAAGCAGGTTGAGGTAGAATAAGATTAAACTAAACAGCTCATTGAAAATAATACTGGGCTCAAATCCTGATGGTGGGTTATTCATTTGTCTGTCCCGCTCGGTGATATCCCTCTGCCGCTGTTTCTGGAGCTGTGGACTTTTTTATCTCTCTCTAGAATGTCCTTCAGTATTCTTTGTAGGGTTGACTTGGTTGTCATAAATTCCTTTAGTTGTTCTTTGTCGTGCAGGTATCTTGTTTCTCCGTTGATTTTGAAAGATAATTTTGCAGGGTATGTCAATCTGGGTTGGAAGTTATTTTCTTTCAGGGCTTGGAATACTTCACTCCAAGCTCTTCTTGACCTAATGGTTTGTGTTGAGAAGTCTGTTGTGATTCTGATGGGTTTTCCTTTGTAGGTGATCTGTTTTTTTTCTCTAATAGCTTTTTTTTTTTT